>JAPKLW010011756.1:0-10635 GCA_026898455.1 Plectranthus barbatus | reverse complement strand
ATGAAATCTTTAACCTTCACTAGGACATCCTCCACAATTCCTCTCGGGTAGGAAATCGATCTATCAGCCATCTGAAGAGTGATGGTAGTCGGCTTGATATCTCCAATCTCCAGTCTCTTGAAAATGGACAACGGCATCAGATTGATGCTTGCTCCAGAATCGCAAAGCACCTTGCCGAATGTCTCTCCACCTATGACACAAGAAATAGTGAAAGAACCCGGATCCTCTCTTTTCAGAGGCAGCTTCTTCTGAATAATAGCACTGCATTCCTCAAACAGGTTCACTGTCTCGTGCTGTAGCATAGGTCTCTTCTGCGCGACCATATCCTTGAGGAATTTGATGTACCCCGGCATCTCCTGCAGAGCTTCCACGAGAGGAATATTGATGTGCACCTTCTTCATATTCTCTAAAAAACGTGCATACCTCTCATTCACCTTTTTCTTGGCAAATCGCTGCGGATACGGCATCGGGGGCAATTTTTCACCCTGACCTGGCGGCTGTGTCGATCGACAGGGGTTCTGTCGATCGACAGAACCTCCTGACTCGTTTTCTGGTTCTGGACCTCTATTTCGATCGATAGGATGTCTGTCGGTCGAAACAGAGGTTTCTGCCTCAGGTTCCTGCTCCTTTTCACTCCCTTCTTCGGCCTCAGATTCGGCCCCTTTTTGTTCGGGTCCCTTGTAAGACTTGCCACCCCTCAAAGTAATGGCATTGACCTGATTTCTTTGATTCTTCGGATTGGCCTGAGTGTTGCTCGGTAATTGCCCTTGTTTATGTTGTGCACCAAGGGATGCGACAATCTGGCTGACCTGCGTCTCTATGATCTGAGCATGTTTCTCCACTCTATCAACTTTAGAGTTGATACCTTCTACCTCTTTCTCCAAGTTTCCAACTCTCTTGTCAGACCCCTGCATGAATTTGGCTAAAATTTCCTCGAGGCTCAGCTTCTTCTTTGGCTCGACAATCTCTCCATTCTCCACCTTGAATCCAGCGGGAGGTTGCTCGGCAGCTTCAGGATTTGAGTATGAAAAACCTGAGTGATTCCTTGCTCGGTTGGGATTGTAGCCTTGGTTGTAGTTCTGGTTGTAGCCTTGGTTCTGAGAATATCCACCTCTGTTGTTGTTCTGATAGCCACCTCTTTGGATAAAATTGACATCGGCAGCATCAGTCTCACCGGAAGAGGACGGAACTGGCTCGACAGTAGCAATGGTTCGTCCAGATTCCATCTTGGCGAAGTCCTCTCTCAACTTCTTGATCTCTCCCATTAGGTCTACCTCGGGCTTTGCTACCTTCTCCACGGCTTTGACTGGCTCCTTGCGGCTGCTAGACCATCTTTGACTGTTAGTTGCCATTTTCTGAAAGAAGGCCATGGCTTTCTTGGGACCCTTAGTCATCACAGAATCTCCCAATGTGGAATCCACCAGTTCAACAGTCTTCTCATTCAATCCTTCATAGAAAGTTTCCACTTGATCTGCCAAACAAAGATTGTGACCAGGACACAACCGCAGCAACTCCTTGTACCTCTCCCTGGCCTCATAGAAATTCTCATCGTGCCTCTGAGCAAATCTCATGATATCCTTCTTCCTTTGCCTGATGGTGCTAGGAGGAAAGAAATTCATTAAAAATTCGTCCCTCAGTTCCTTCCAGGTGCCGATGTTGGACTTATCCAACGCAGTAAACCATGACTGGGCCTTGTCACGCAGATAAAAGGCAAAGAGCCTCATCCGCATGGCACTCTTGCTGACTCCATTGATCTTCACGGTGTTGCAGAGCATGATGAATTTGTCAAGATGAGCATAGGGGTCCTCAGTAGCTCGGCCCCCATACTGACTCTGCTGAACCATCTGCACCAACCCAGTCTTCAGCTCAAAGTTATTGGCATTGATGCCAATGCTGAAATCGGTCTCCTGGAACTTAGGTCTGTATCTCTTCTGGATAGCATCTTCATCCTCGTCAACATCAATCCCTGGGTCATCATCCTCATCTTCATCATCTGAGGATTCCTCAGGTGGATCGTTGTTCCCTTTTCTGCCTCTTTCCTGCTCCAGCATAACCATACGCTCTCGCATGGCGTGCATCTCTCTCAACAGCTCAGCTGTTTGCTCGGGAGTGAGGTTGGGAATATTCTCTTGATTATTGTCGGCCATCTTGACAGTTTCACTGCTGGAAGCGGCTTCCTCTCGGTGTCTCCGGCTGTTGTTTCTTCTGCACGTAGCCTCAATCTCAGGGTCGATAGGAATCGGTTCCTTACCACTCCTCCTTGTGTGCATTAACTACCTGAAAATCAGTTACGGGAACAGTGAGTATACTCAGAACAGCAATAAAACTAAATTAAATTAACTAACACACGAACTGAACGAGAAAAACAGTAAAAATCTGAAAAACAGTTTCTCTGTCGGTCGACAGAAATCTTGTCGATCGACAGACTGTCTGTCGGTCGAAAATTATGCTGTCGGTCGAAACAGAGGGAAAAACTTAAAGGAAAAACTGGCGAATTTTTAAAGGAAATAATAAGAAATTTTTGCAAAACTGAAAGGGAAATTAGAATTAAAATTACAACTTAAATCAACAACCCTAAACAGATTCAATAACAAGATAATTCTTAACAATCCCCGGCAACGGCGCCAAAATTTGATCACTATTTTTTTATAATGATTTTTTATAGTGTAGTGACAAGTTAATATTATCGATCCCACGGAGATTATAATATCGAACACCTCATGTACTGAAACATTTGTTTTTGGTTTGTTGTCCAAGTAAACAGAATTTTGAAAGGGTTTTGGGATTTAAAACTAATTTTTCAAGAAAATTAAATTAAAGCAAGTAATTAAATAGGTTTTGAAAACTTCTTGAGAAAAGTTCAGATTCCAGGGCAAGTTCATGTCAAGGATAGCATGCAAGGGAATTTCATCGATCAATTCAAGATAAAGATTTGGTGGAACATCAGAAAAGTATTACAAATTCCAGGCTTTGGCAATTCATAAAGTAGATTATCAATTTCCTATATCCTCTCGGTCTCTAGGAAAATTAACAACTCCTCAAAACATCATATTTATTCCTATGGATCTAATTCCTCTTTTCAGACATAATTAAAATCCATATTAAAAATTCTTAAATCCATTAATCAATTTTCACTTTGCAGTCTCAAATTAATTAATTATGAAAACCTAATTAAATGGCCAATTTAATCAGATTTGAAAAAGCACAAGAATTATTAAACCAATTAAAAATATTGATCGATTTAATCACCTAAACATGCATCCAAGACAATCACATAAGCCCTAGAATCTGAATAAGGATTTACCTACTCATATTCATGCTAAACATAATCATGAAAGGATAAAACCTGTAATAAAACTTCATAGAGAAAACAAGTCTTGATATTGCATCCAATCTTCAAAGGTTCGAGTCCAATCTCACCACAAAGCGAAAGCAATTCAAGAACAAGAAAAACTCTAGGGTTCAAGTCTCCAAAACAGCATGAATGGCAAAAATCGCCTAATAAAATAATATATACTAGGTTTAATTTGTCCCAATATGGAAATAAATTAAAAACAGCAACTTCCAATTTTTCCGACCCGTATTTCGATCGACACCACGCCAGTCGATCGAAATGGGTGCTTCAGACTTCATCCTTCGCGTTGAACTCCCTGTCGGTCGACAAACATTCTGTCGGTCGACAGGATCTCAGACGGTCGATTTACATCCTGTCGACCGCTCTGAACTTCCTTGAACTCTCGATTCTTCATGTGCCTCTGTTTCGATCGACACAATGTCTGTCGATCGACACAGAGGACTTCACCACACGGCTCTTTTTCTCACTTAGCCAATTTTTCCTCCAAAAACCTGTATTTTTCAGCATGACAAGCAGATTAGGTACAAAAGTCATGCGATGCTCAGAATTCAAAGTAAATACATCCTAAATCTATCAAAACAACGAGAAAATCCATAGATAAGTGAACGAAATAGCGCACTTATCAGCTGCTAATAACTATTTTTGGGCAAATTCGAGAGCAGCAGCTATCTCCACTCCCAAGGTAGCAGGAATGCTGGAAATTGATCCAATGAAAGCTTTGACTGCGCAAATGGAGGCTCTGGGAGCAACTATGAAGAGCATTGAGAAGAATACCAGTCCAAGCAAAGCGACTCCAATGTGTGCAGAAACCTCAGGACCTTTGGACTGCATTTATTGTGGAGGAGCACACCAGTTTGAGGAATGTCCATCAAATCCAGCGTTGATTTATTATATGGGGAACAGAAATCATCACCATCAGATTAACAATCCATATTCAAACACTTACAACAGTGGTTGGAGAAATCATCCAAACTTTTCTTGGTCTGGACAAGGAAATCAAAATGTTGCAGCAAGGGAGCAGCATTATAACAAAGGAGGTTATAGTCAACAGCAGAGTCTAGAAGCTCCACCTCCAAAACAAGAGAAAACCATGGAGGAAATGATGAAGGAATTCATGACTCAGAATGAAGTGCGGCTGAAAAATCAAGACGCTCTTGTTCAGAGCCAAGCATCTTCTTTAAGGAGTCTGGAAGTGCAAATGGGGCAATTAGCCTATGAATTGAGAAGCAGGCCACCAGGAGCATTGCCGAGCAACACTGAGAATCCAATGAATGGAAAAGAGCACTGTAAAGTTGTCACACTTCAAAGTGGGAAACAGTTTGAAGAAAGAAGGGCTGAGAATTTGGAAGCCGGAGAAGGATCATCAGCAAGAGCTGCAATACCCAAAGAAAATTTGCAAAAAGATAAGTTGCTGGAAAAGGAGGATGTATTTTCTGATTTGAGAGCAGAGGAAGATACTGTGGAGAAACCTGCAGAGATGCCTGAAGGAAACATTTCTAAAGCTAAGAGGAAATCTGGATTGGAGGAATATGATTATGCACCACCACCACCATACCCAACCAGATTTAAGAAGCAAAAAGAAGAGGAACAGTTCAAGAAATTTCTGGAAATGCTCAAACAAATTCACATCAACGTACCCTTGGTGGAAGCACTTGAGCACATGCCAACTTATGTGAAGTTTTTGAAGGACATTTTGTCTAAGAAAAAAAGGTTGAAGGGTGTCATTGTTTGAGGAAGTAGGTGGACCTTTGAGGAGACAGATCCCAGCTAAGTTAAAGGACCCAGGGAGTTTCACTATCCCCTGTTCTATTGGAGATCGAGATGTGGGTAGAGCTTTATGTGACCTAGGTGCAAGTGTAAATCTGATGCCACTGTCAAATTTTCAAAAATTGGGAATTGGAGGAGCTAGGCCTACCACCATTTCTCTTCAGTTAGCAGATAGATCCACTATACATCCTGAAGGAAGATTGAAGATGTACTTGTGAGAGTGGATAAGTTCATCTTCCCTGCAGATTTTATTATTCTGGACTATGAAGCAGATAGAGAAGTGCCAATCATCCTGGGGAGACCATTTCTTGCTACAGGAAGGACATTGATTGATGTAGAAAAAGGAGAGTTGATCATGAGAGTACAAGATGAACAAGCTACTTTTAACTTGTTTAATGCCATGAAGGTTCATGATGATCTTGTGGAATGTTTCTCTGTGGACATACTGGAGTCAGCAATCAAAGAATATTTTGAAGAAAATTATTCTGGGAAAGAAGATGATGTTGAAGAATTACCAAGTGAAGCTGCAGCATGGATAGAGCAAGGGCAACAGTTTGGGGGAGTTAGGCAACCATTTGAGCCATTGGATCTGTTGTCTAGAGAAATAAAAGGAACCAAGTCCTCTATGGAGGAACCTCCAGAGTTGACCTTGAAACCTCTACCTGCTCATTTGAAATATGCTTACTTGGGTGAATCAGATACATTACCTGTGATCATAACAGCAAATTTGAAGGAAGAAAATGAGCAAAGTCTGCTGGAATTGTTGAAAAAGCATAAGCGAGCAATAGGATGGACTATATCTGACATTAAGGGAATAAGTCCTACAATCTGTATGCATAAGATTTTGATAGAGGAAGGAAGTAAGAACTCTATTCAGCCACAGAGAAGGTTAAATCCCAATATGAAGGAAGTAGTGAAGAAAGAAGTGATCAAATGGCTGGATACAGGGATTATATTTCCCATTTCTGATAGTTCTTGGGTAAGCCCTGTGCAATGTGTTCCCAAGAAAGGTGGAGTCACAGTGGTTCAGAATGAGAACAATGAGATGATTACTACAAGGACTGTAACTGGATGGAGAATTTGCATTGACTACAGGAAGTTGAATGATGCAACAAAGAAGGATCACTTTCCTTTACCATTTGTAGATCAGATGCTGGATAAGCTAGCTGGACAAGAGTTTTACTGCTTTTTAGATGGATATTCAGGTTATCACCAGCTAGCAATAGCTCCAGAACATCAAGGATTAACCACATTTACTTGTCCTTATGGAACATTTGCTTTTAGGAGGATTCCTTTTGGATTATGCAATGCTCCAGCAACATTTCATCGTTGTATGATTGCTATTTTCTCAGAGATGATAGATAATGGATTGGAAATTTTTATGGATGACTTCTCAGTATTTGGGAAGGATTTTGAAGCATGTCTGGTGAATTTGGAAAAGGTTTTGCAATTATGTGAGAAATCACAGTTGGTGCTGAACTGGGAAAAGTGTTGTTTTATGGTGCAACAAGGAGTAGTCTTGGGACATAAGATATCAAAAGCTGGAATGGAAGTTTGTTGGGAAATCTGTCTAAGTTTCCCTCCCTCAGTAGCTACTTGGATAGATCATAGTTTTGGTGGATCAAATCCTAAGTCCTACCAGCGTCAGTTGTCTCTAGATAGCTCTAGATCTCAAATGTAAAGTCCTGCTTAGGCTTTTGAGTTGTAAGTCGCAGCTGATCAAGACTCATACTGACACTGTTCACCAGCATGAGAAGAGCTTACCACTGGCTACTGTTCACCAGTTGGGAAAAGTCTCATCAGCAGTCGGCTGACAAAGACTCACGCTGACACTGTTCACCAGCGGTGAGAAGTGCATATGACTGGCTATTATTCACCAGTTGGGAAGGGTTTCATCAGCAGGCGGCTGACAAACCTTACCAGGAGAATGCGTGTTCCTTACACTATTCACCAGCGGTGATTTCACCAGTCATGGGAGATTCCGAGAAGAGTTAACATCTAGAGATTTGGTAGACTTTGATGATGCCAGGGCAAGTCACCAGCAGAGACTGCCAGCACAAGATCACCAGAATGATCTACCAGTCGGATGTTACCAGCAGAATTCCAGATTCTCTCTCCCAGAGTCTTAGAGACAAAAAGAAGATTCGTCGAGGAATTAACTGACAGAGTATGACTTTAAGGAGGATACCTTAAAATCCATCAGTTACAAGACACCAGTCTCGATTCCTCGTACTGACGAATAGTGCCGTTCTGACATAAAGAGATCAATGTCAGATAAAGCGGACAAAAGTATGGCACTTTCCGGAAAAACATACCTGCCGCCGTCAGAAGGACATGCGAGGACAGAGACCTTTTCCGGATGTGTCCAAACGGCTAGGAGATTTGAATGGGATCCCGCGTCTATAAATACCTGGGATCCATCAACATTCAATACTCTTCACCTACCGAAAGACTGCAAATTTATTACGCTCAAGCAAGTAGAAGCGCATACAACTTTCGAGGCTTTTCTTAAAGCTTACCGTGTGTTGATTTATTCAAACATGAGACTTCAAGCTTCCAGCTTGTAAGTTACTGATCTCCTTGGTGCTCTTTCTCTTCCGAGGAAGTTCACAGCAGCTCTTGTGCCAGCCAGCACTTGAGTTATCACGGGCAGTTTGTCGTATTGAGAAGATACGTTCTTGGGAGAACTAAACACCCAGTGAAGCTGTGGAGGTTGAAGTGACGTGCTCGCACTCCACCAGCTGATCAGAGTTGAAGAAGGAAACAAGGCCGGGAGCGGTTGATCTAGTGAACTGGTGGACGAGGCATTCACCAGCTAGAGATAGATCGTAGGACTCTTGTACCTGATTAATCTTAGTGAATTTCCAGTGCCTAGACTGGAGAGTGGACGTAGATCAGTTGATCGAACCACTATAAATCCTTTGTCTTTATCAGTTTTCTGCATTACATTCTAATTTAAAACCCAGCACTCAAGTGCTGGTGTATGTTCAGAAACTGATATAATTGTGCAAACTTGGCTAAAATATTCTAAGTATAGATTCACCAGCTGACCAGTTGTCAGCTGCGTACTTAGTAACCAGCACCAGCTGACCAGTTGCCAGTTGTCAGCTGTGAGTCAGTAGCGTGTAAGAAAACGATTAAATATTTATATTATTTCCGCTGCGTATCGTTTAAACTCTGAAAAACCGGGACCAACAAGTGGTATCAGGCGCGGTCGGTCTTTCTAGACTGGTCGTACACTGAGTCGCTTAGGACCGAGATCCAAGTTTCCTTGCACTCTACTCTTTGTGTCTGTTGATTAGCTCAGGTACACAAGATGAATGTCCCGAAGCTGATGAACTACAAACCGGAGAAGCATGATATATGGCGAAAGAGGTCGTTCATTCAGCTTAAAAGCGTCCATCTGGAGATGAAGGACGTGCTGGAGAAAGGGCCGATCGAGATCACCAAGACGAGGCATCAGTTAGGAGATCAACCAGCTGCGGAGATTCCAAAGCCCCCAGAAGAATGGAACGCTGAAGACAGGAGGCGGAATCAGCTGGACTCCGTTGCTCTCGATATAATCCTAACATCTCTCCCAGAACCGCTGATGGAGGAAGCCCTCCAATTTGACACTGCCAAGGATGTCTGGGACTACATTGATAGTCTCTGTACTGAGACAGATCAGATGAAGCGCAACAAGTTGCAAGTTGCGGTGGACAAATACGAGTCATTCCAGATGCTGACTGGTGAAACCATCAAGGAGATGGAGGCTAGATTCAATGCCATAGTCAGCGAGCTGAAGTCTTTGGACAAGGAGTACTCGAATGCAGAGCTCAATGCAAAGATCCTGTCAAAGATGCCCAAGGAGGACTGGTTTGTGAAGACCACATCTCTTAAGGAGAAGGATCTATCCAAGATGACTCCCAAGGAGCTATTTGCTCAGCTCCAAGCACATGAATGGGACATCCAAATGGTGAACAAAAATGAAGCCATTCGGACCGTTGGATCTCCCAACATCAAGACACATGACGAAGCCTATTTCGTCAAGAGGGATTTCAAGTACAAGCCCAAGAAGCCTTTTTATACTGACAGACCTGCTGGGCAGCACAACCAGCAGAAAGAGATCCCATGCCCGTCGGGATCTAACACAAAAGGCAGCGAGAGCTCTATCGCAGATCTTGAGCAACAGATGAAGAGACTGGCTGTTCTACTGGAGAAAGCCAAGGCGAAACAGGGAGCTTCTCTCAGCTCATCTGATGGAAAATTTGTCAAGAGAGCTCCCCGCGCATGTTATCAGTGTCAATCCCCTGACCATCTCAAATTTGAGTGTCCACAAGTGGATAGAGAAGAGCGGGAAAGACTGAAGAAGCTCTTTGAAGAGCGAGCATCGAAGGCCGTTGCCAAGGCGATGCTGACCAGGACAGAGGTTCCTGATATTCCTGACCATGACGACGGAGAGTATGAGTCAGATGAAGAGTCAGAAGAGGAAGCGCTACTGGCGCTGATGGTAGCTTTTGGAGAGGAAGCACATGAGGAATGTGCTGACAGTGAGGAGGAACAAGCACTGGCTGCTGACGACCAGGTACATTCTGTTCCCTCATTGCACATCATGTCTCCATGCATCCTAGACGATGCTGAGTCGCATTGCTCCGACTCAGAGGTTGTCACTATAGACATTCTTCAACAAGAATTTCTTAAATTTTATGAAATAAAGAATGTCTTGGCTGGCGAAAACACCTCGCTGAAAAATCAGATTATAGTTTTGACCAGTGAGATTGAAAAATCGAGGTCAATCGGTGAAGAGCTAGCCACTCTGAAAAAGACTCATTTTGAATTACTTCAAAATTTCCAAATTGCAAAAACTGAGCGAGATAATTTTCACAACATCGTTCTGGAGCAAGAAAATAAAATAAATCACTTCAATAAAGGCTCCAAGGATTTGGAAAAGGCTCTATCTCATTGGAGAAAGCCTACTGATAAGTCCGGGTTGGGATTTGAAAAAGATCTGAGCATAAACCAACCCGAACTCACAGCTTATAAGGGTAAGGGCAAACTGGTAAATGCATCAGCACCAGCTGGCAAAACCAGTCAGTCCCGTATGGCTGATCAGCACAGGAATAATAAGACCAGATACATAGGTGAGTCATCACGACAAAAACCTCAACTGGCAAAATCCTCTGCTGACAGGACGCCAGCACACCCTAAGACGCAGACTAAGCCGAATAATTCTAAGGCAATGAAGTCAGCGTCAGCTGCTAGTGGGATCCGACAGCCAGCACCAGCTGTCAAGGGATTCCACGCACAACCTCTTAAGTATGCCAGTCACCAGCATACTTACAAGGGGTCCCAATCTCAGAGAAATTCTGAGGGAAGGACAATACCTGATAGGAGGAACACCTATCAGAGGCACGAGCCCAATCAAAAGTTTTCACAAAGGGTATGAATGCTAACCGTGGTGGTCCACGTCCTCAGGGACCACCAAGGCAACACAATGTACCGGAAAAGCATTTCCGAAGCTCCCAGCGGAAGCG
>JAPKLW010011755.1:0-10636 GCA_026898455.1 Plectranthus barbatus | reverse complement strand
GACCTATCTCTCTAGTCAAGTAAGCCTGACTCAGAGGAACAGATAAGTTGCACACAAAAACATTTAGGCATAGTTATCATTTTGAAAACAAAACATATATTCATCTAGATTTTACTTCTCAGTGACCTATCTCTCTAGTCAAGTAAGCCTGACTCAGAGGAACAGATAAGTTGCACACAAAAACATTTAGGCATAGTTATCATTTTGAAAACAAAACATTTTTCATTCTTTTATTTGAAAATAGAGCACATGGCTCAAAAATCAGGCGTTTGAGTTTGTAGTATAAGAAAGCCCACCTCACGTTCTTACGAGTTGGTGGTATAATATTTTCGAAAGCCTTCCTCTCCTTGAAAAGTATTTCCTTCAATCAGTCACAACAATAAGTAGTAAGTTGTTTTCATTGAAGGTATGATGGGTTAGTTTTAATGGAGAGCTAAGTTATTTTACAGCTCACGTCATTTTATGATTTAGATGATAACCCCTCGCTTAGTATTTATCTTTCGGTCTTATGTTATAATTGTATCCAGTAATTTCTTAAGTTTGATAAGCTATGTCTTTTATTTATTTTATAGCCTCATTATCTAGTTGAAAATTAGATAATTTCCAACAAGATGTCTCTGCATAACTATATATGGTTAAATAGTATTCAAGTATACCACATGATATAAGATTATATAAGTTCACATGTCTGAAGTAGAATTAAGCGTAGCAACAACGAGTTTAGCTAACATTCGGCGCTTCAGATTATAGCTTTACTACGCTCCAACACGTTTATTTGTCTTGAAGTAAGGCTCTCCAGTGCGGTTGATAGTTTGGTTGTGCCTTGACATCGTCTGTACTAGACTTCGTCTTCTTCGCGTATTTATTTACTATTTAATCGATCTTAAGGTTCGCCCTATTTGATCAACACTATTTTTAATGTTCACAAATAATCCTAACGTCCCATAATGCCCACATATATATATGATCAAAATGATGATATAATATAAATGGAGGTTTTGGGTGTTACCTCAGTGATAATTAATTATCACTTTCTCAGTAATTATTCTTGAGTAGTAGGTACTTCTTTTCCTCCACGAAGTAGCCTAGCGTGATTACCAACTTTTCCTACGTAGATCAGAACCTTATCAATATACATGTCAAATGAAAGCTCTCAACGAATATTACAATATTGCAGAAGGCATTATTGCGAGATAATACCTTAGTTGAGCACGAAATCAGTTTGAATCCAGAACTGATTTATATATATATATATATATATATATATATATACATATACGTCTCTCTCTCATTTTTCTCTCTCTCTTCACGTCTCTCTCTCTCAAATTAATTCCTCACTCTAATTTTACCCTGCGACTCATTTCTCTCTCTCCTTGACTTCTCACTGTATCTATAGCTCTCTACTTCTACTTCTCTCTATATTTCTACTTGTGGTGTGAATTTTTCCCTTGGCAATGAACGCCTTTTATAGGAAGGAAATCCTATAAATTCCTAGAGTAGCTTCCTAGGGATTTTAAGACACTCTTATCTTTTAGAAACATTCCCACGCAACATCTCCGCAGAAATCTATCTGCATTGATTGCAGAGATATTGTTGTATAATAAAGATCCAATTTATGGGTTAAACTTCGACATTTAGTCTTATATAATTTATATCTCGATAAATATACTTCAAATAATTATTTGAAGTTCACGGGAACGATCTATAATTTGAGATCTTTAATATAATTAATTTTTCATATTTTCTTGAACTAGAAAATATTATATTGATTCATCACCTTATAAATCTTAACCAGAACTTCTTTTCTCAAATCATTTACATTTGATCAATAATCCAAACTATAAAAATCTTAATTTAGGTTAGAAAAGTACACTAGAAATCAATACTAGTGTTACAAATTAATAAACTCTATTTGTAGCGTGAGAAATTATGTAACACAATCATTTATTTAATCAGTATTTTGAGGGCTATTACATTTTCACCACCTTACAAGAATTTTGTCCTCAAAATTTGTGATCCCTAGGTAAACAAGTAAGGGTACTTTTCTTTCATCTTGCTCTCAAGCTCCCAAGTAGCTTCCTCTTGTCCATGATGGCTCCAGAGAATCTTTACCAATGGTATAGATTTATTTCTCAGCTCCTGGATCTTTCGATCCAAAATCGCTTCAGGTTTCTCTTCATATTGTAAATCCGAACTGAGAGTAATCTCCTCTTGATGAATCACATGCTTTGGATCATACACGTATTTCCTTAATTGAGACACGTGAAACACACTATGTACATTTTCAAAGCTTGGTGGTATGGCTAAACGGTAAGCTACTGGCCCAATTTTCTCAAGTATTTCATAGGGTCCTACAAAACGTGGTCGTAGTTTCCCTCTCATTCCAAATCGTACAACTCCCTTTGAAGGTGAGACTTTCAAGAAAACTTTATCTCCTATTCAAATTGTAATTCAGTTCTTCTTGTGTCTTCGTACGATTTTTGTCGACTCTGAGCCTCTTTTATCCGTTCTCGAATCTGGCGAACAGTCTCAATCATTTCTCGGATTGCTTCAGGTCCAAGTATTTTTCTCTCTCCCACTTCATCCCAGTATAGTGGAGATCTACACTTCTTACCATACAATGCTTCATATGGTGTGATACTGATCATTGCTTGATAACTATTGTTATGAGCAAACTCAATCAATGGTAATATCGGCTCCCATTTATCTCCTCGATCTAGGGCAACTGTCTTTAACATATCTTCAAGAGTTTGTATTGTGCTTTCTGACTGTCCATCAGTCTGAGGATGAAATGCGGTACTGAAGTTTAGTCGAGTTCCCATTTCCTTTTGTAAACTCATCCAAAATCTGGATGTGAACTTGGCATCTCTATCTGAAGTGATCGACACAGGTACACCATGTAAGCGTACTATCTCTTTCACATAAATCTGTGCTAACTTGTCCGATCCATAAGTAATTCGTATCGGCAAAAAGTGAGCACATTTAGTTAGTCGATCCACAATAACCCATATTGCTGTATTACCCTTCTGAGATCTTGGCAAACTTGTGACAAAATCCATAGCAATATGTTCCCACTTCCATTCGAGAATTTCTAAAGGTTGTTACTTTCCATAGGGTCGTTGATGCAGTGCTTTTACCTGTTGGCAGGCTAAGCATTTCTCAACGAGTAAAGCTATGTCTCTTTTCATACCATCCCACCAAAATTTGGTTTTCAAATCATGGTACTGTTGGGATATGTATACTGAAAAGCATAATTGATCAAGCGTTTGTATACTGGCTTTCATTATGTTGATACATTAAACAAATCTCGCTATCTGATAATGTGAACATACGACGAACTATAATATCCTTTTATCTCGTAGATAGGGATGACCATATGGTGTGTTGTAGATCACAGAGGATCATATGGTTCGCTTGACCTAGCGAGATATAAAGAGTATCACAGCTGAGATGGTCCCTGGATAGGCTGTCGGTTTAAGCTGCGGCACATCGGTTCATAAGTGGGCTTATCCTGGCCACTTGATGTGTCGGTACATTCTTATGTATTGATGGGATCAACAGTGGGATGCGCCGTTCTTATTGACATATGAACGAGCCAGATCCCAACATACTTTCTATGATCTTAAACCCTACTGAAGGATAAGGGGCACACATGAGTTGACTGCACTTTGATTTGCTAGGATGGCGAGTCTTACATGTACTCTCATATCTGCATCTTGGGTGTTGTTGATTTGTGTGGGGTCTGCTTAGTCTGGATGTATGGTAACATATCCGTTCCAGGATGGTGACATTCCCTGATGAGCTCACAAGGTTCTTTATGCTAAGTCCTGCAGGCTGAATGATTTATTCAAGCATAAGAGATAAAGGTTGAGTGGTATTATTCAGGAAAATAAGATATTAATTAATTGTGGTTGATTGTCATATAAACCAAATTAATTAATGAATGTCTGAAACCTTAAATATGTGGATCAAGTTAGTTTGGTGCAACCCGTTCCTAATAACGTGGTAATAAAGGGGCGAGTCAGTATTGTTACCGTGGTGAAGGTTAAAACAATACTTTATTAATTAATTAATGTTCTGGGTTGGACATAAGAGAATTAATTAATAAAAGAGGGCCCACTTTATTATTTGCATCTGATCCCTGGTCTGGCCCACACACTGCTCAAGCCCATTAGGGTTAGGGTTTCATTAAACCCTAACACTATAAATAGCCAAACCCTAGATCAGTAAGATGCAATACACATTCTCAGTATACAGAGAGAGAGGGCGGCGGCTAGGGCTGTTCAGGAAGGAGGGATTTTCTCTGATCGAATCCTCCGGCTGAATTAACTTGGTAGAATAATCCTCACCAGATTTCCAAGGAGCAAGGGATACAGATCAGAAGATCAGATCTGTAGGAAAAAGAGAGAGGCCATCGATTTGTTCAAGAAGAAGGAAGCCATCATTTTGTTCATATTCCGCTTCAGATCTGAACGTTTTTTTTTTACCGTTATCATACTCCGATCTGTCCTGTAGATCAAACGGTGAAAAAGGTATAAACTCTAATCCATCTTGTACAATTAATTTTGTAGGAGCATGCATAGGCTTTGCATGGTTTATTTAATTGCATTTATTTTGATATCCTAAGAACGATCCTGCGAATTGAATAACAACTCATGTTGTTGATCGTAGACTCAAACCCTACAACTGGTATCAGAGCAAGGTTCATGTTCTTAGGCTCTATCCATAATAAATTCAATTAAATGAATTTGTATGTTCATGGATGGATTTGAATGTATGAATGTTTTTTTGTTCTCGTGGCCTTCTCGTTTTTCTTTTGGTTTTGTTTTTCACCACGAAAAAATCCGTGGTTAGATTTGATAGGGAAAATTCAATGTAATAGATTGTATAGATCTATTTTTGTATTTTTTATTCAAATCTGTAAAAAGAGAAAAGAAGAAGGCGAAGAACGAAGAACACGAAGAACGAAGAACGGAGGCACGTCGCCTAGGGTTTAACCCTAGACGACGGCACGGCGGCGGCAGGCTCTGGCAGCGGCGGCGAGGGCTGGGGGCGGCGGCACACGCACGGAACCCTAGGGTTCCGCGTGCGTGCGCGGCTGGGCCGCACCCCAGCGGCTGCAGCCGCTCACGGCGAGCCCTGGCGCGGCCAACGGCCTGCGCGACCCGTCCCCGGCGCAGGGAGACTCGGCGAGGGCTGCTCCGGCGAGGGCAGGCCCAGCGCGTGCGTCCCCGGCGTAGACAAGCCCTGCGCGGGCTGCTCCGGCGAGGGCAGGCCCAGCGCGGGCGTCCCCGGCGCAGGCAGGCCCTGCGCGGCCGTCCCCGCGGCGGCAGGGGCCCTGCGCGATCCTATTCCGGCGCGGCTGTGCTCCGGACGTCGACGGCGACGTGGCTCGGGCCGGGATGGTGGCTGATCGTGGCATGAAGCGGCGGCTAGGGTTAGGGTTTTTGGAAATCCTAATTAGGGTTTCATGCAAACCCTAATCCTAGGCCCGATATGCTTTCCAGTTTCGCAGTCTTTCAGTGGGAGCCCAATTCTGAAGATCTGTATTTTTAAAAGCCTTGTAATAGATAGGTTTTAATTTGTAATCGCATCAGGGGTCCACGAGAAATATTTATTTGTTTATTTACTTGTTTTCTCGTATGATGTGATTTATTGTTTGCGCACTAGTAAATAATAGGAAAGCATGCCTATCTGCTTTAATTATTTACTGAATAAGCATGTTGCAATAATTTTAAATTTTGAGCATGTCTTATGTGATTTATTTTATGTTTTAAGTTATGACTGCAAATTCCAAGAATCATATTAATTTATGATGGAATTTTGGTGACATAATTTATGGCAACATAAAATAATGTGTGCGCATGAAACCTTTAGAATTAAAAATACTAAGCTGGATTTTGGTTCTTTTCTAACTAAAATCATTAGACCTCCACAAATACAACCTCTCATTGGAAGTAAGCTGTTTCGAAGCGTAAACGTCTACTTAGTAGCTTGCGTTAGAAATAACTTACCAGTTCTAATGCGATGAGGTTTCTAAATAAAATATTTAGTTTGAGATGAGAAGTGGGAGCCTCTGAGCAAACGTCTACTTAGTAGCTTGCATTGAGACAACTTCCACAAGTCTCTAAGATCAATCTAAATGAGATAACGAAGGATGTAAAGGGCATGCGGTATGGGTCGAGTACGTATGCCAAATCGCCTTTAACATCTGGAGTTAGGATTGTGGTTATTTTGGCTTAGATGTTGCCTGGAGTATAACTCATTTGTGATGTCCCTGCTCCGGATAGGTGAACATGGTCTTAGTATCTCCAATATTAATTTCTTTTGCTAGCGGATACCTGGCATGGAGAGAAATTAAAGGATCTTTATGGTCTGGTTGAGCGTTTGTCGTAAACGTCTACTTAGTAGCTTGCGACGAATTAGCTTGGGCAATTGGAGGAAACAAACTGCATTGTTTTATCTAAAGGTTCTATGCATTATTTGTTTCAATTGTTCTGTTGTATGTTCTTAATTTTTTTTTTCGTTATTCATTTTCAGATATGTCTATTATTATTCTTCGTATCTTGGAACAAAATCCCTTGATGGGTTCTAATTTCCTTGAATGGAAATGGCTCATGGAGCAGTGCATGGTCTCTACGCAGACCCTATTTGTGTTACTTACGCCTCGCCCGGCGGTACCACTAGACCAGTCCTCAGGCTACTCTGGGAGTGCCTGTGAGAGATGGGTGGTGAGCAATGATCATCTGTTATCTATGTTCATGACATCCATGAGTGAGGAGCTCCAACTGAAGTATCAGTATAGTACTGATGCAGTTGATGTTTGGAAAGATCTCATCAGGACTTATGGTAGAATGGGACGGACTGCAAGAGCTGAGTTCATAAGGAGACTTGTGAGCTGCAAGCTGGCACCGGGTGGAAATGTAAGGGAGCATGTGTTGTACATGGACTATCTCAAGGGATTTTATATCTTGAGTGGTGGTTGTATGACTGATCGACTATTCATCGATGTCGTTTATGGCTCTCTTCCGGAATCTTTCCATGACTTCACTCCCTTAGTTGAAGACATGATCTTTACTTTGGAGGATTTGATCGTTTTCTTGGAATCTGCCAAGACGATCAATGATTCTATGATGACTGTTGTGCTTGAGCATCATTTCCCACTTCCTAGTGTAGAAGATGTGAGCACAGAAGCGTCAGTGGGTGGAGATAGTAAGGAAAGATTTGCAGGCAAGGTTTACAAAAGGAGGGTCTGTTCTGCATGCAAGAGGAAGGGTCACTGTGAAGTAACTTGTCCGGTGTCTGTCACCAAGGGACAAGGTACGTTATCTTCTGCGCTAGTCATTGAAACATGTTTAGCTACGGTTTCTATTCATTCGTGGATAGTGGATACTGGAGCTACTGATCATGTTTGTTACTCCATGCAGGGGTTTGAGCTGACTAGGAGGCTTGAAGATGGCGAGATTACCATCTCCATGGGAATTGCTGCTAGAGTCTCTGCTGCAGCAATTGGAGATGTTACTTTGTGTTTTGGGAACAATGTTTTAACACTAAGAGATGTTTTGTTTGTGCCGTCTTTTCGGCGAAACTTGATTTCAGTTTCCAAACTCTTTGATGATGGATTTTCTGTTATTTTTGGTAGAGATGTTTCTATCATGAGAAATAACGTTGTTGTCTGTCATGGGTCACTGAAAGATTCTCTTTATGTTGTTACATGTTCAAACAAACAAACAGTGAAAGAGGCATATAATTTATCTAATCAACAGAAGAGAAAGTTTTCTTCAAGTGAGGATATAACATATCTTTGGCACTTGAGACTGGGTCACATCAATCTTAAGAGAATCAAGAAACTCGTTGATAGTGGAATTATGGATCCAATCCAGGTAGTTCCACATAGAGTTTGTGAATCTTGTATAGAGGGGAAGATGACGACCAGGCCTTTTAAGGCAACAAAGTCTCGAGCAAATGATTTGTTGGACCTCATCCACTCTGATCTGTGTGGACCTATGGAGGGCATAGATACTTCGTCACCTTTACAGATGACTACTCCAGATATGGATGCGTTTATCTTCTTCACCAAAAATCTGAATGCCTTGAGAAATTCATGGAGTTCAAGGCAGAGGCTGAGAAGAAGTTGAACAAATCCATAAAAACACTACGTTCAGATCGTGGTGGGAAGTATCTCAGTAATGAGTTTTTACAGTATCTGGCAGATCAAGGGATTAGTTCCCAGTGGACCGCACCTGGCACCCCTCAACAGAATGGTGTGGCGGAGAGAAGGAATAGAACTCTGTTAGAAATGGTTAGATCTATGATGAGCTATGCCAGTTTACCTATTTCCTTTTGGGGATATGCTCTAGAAACAGCGGCGTACTTACTCAATTTAGTTCCTTCTAAATCAGTTCCTAAAACTCCGCTTGAACTCTGGTATGGACGAAAACCCACTTTGTCCAGAGTCAAGGTGTGGGGTTGTCCAGCATATGTGCTGAATAAGGAAGCTGATAAGTTGGAAGGAAGGTCTAAATTGATGTTGTTTGTAGGTTATCCTAAGCAAACAAAGGGTGGTTTCTTTTATGATCCAGAAGATCAGAAAGTCGTTGTGAGTACCAACGCAAGATTTCTGGAAGATGAATTCATAAGAAACCACAAGACCAAGAGCGAAATTGTACTTCAAGAAATTGAAGAGAACAATTCAAATCCATCAGGAGAACCCCGTGGCAGTCTGAGCATACCTGGAATGGGTATGGAACCAGCTGCACGGCCGCCTGTGCAAGTTGGTGAATCACAAGTGAATGCACCAAACACAGACACATTAAAGGGCCCTCGTCGTAGTGGGAGGTTGCCTCGACAACCTGATCGGTATATGTTCGTGGGAGAGTCTTCGGACTTGATCCCTGAAAACGGACTGAATGATACTGACCCATGGACATACGACGAAGCCATGAATGACAAGGATGCTGATCAGTGGCGAAAGGCCATGGACTCTGAAATAGAATCAATTACAGCTATGGATGTATACCAGAAATCCTTGCTGCCAGATGGCTTTCGAGCCATAGGCAGCAAGTGGGTATACAAGAGAAAGAAGGATTCGAGTGGTAACATAACGGCATTTAAGGCCAGACTGGTTGCAAAAGGTTATAGTCAAAAGGAAGGCATTGACTATGATGAAACCTTCTCACCAGTTGCTATGTTAAAATCCATTCGGACACTTCTATCCATAGCAGCACATATGGATCTTGAGATCTGGCAAATGGATGTCAAAACCGCGTTCTTGAACGGGTACCTTGAGGAAGGTCGTGACATCTATATGCAACAACCAGAGGGGTATGTGCAGACTGATCAAGAGCATCTTGTCTGGAAGCTCAAGAAGTCCTTATATGGACTTAAGCAAGCTTCAAGGTCATGGAACGAGCGTTTCGATGATGTGATCTAATCCTATGGATTTGCACAATGCGAAAAACGAAAGTTGTGTGTACCGTTTATGTGTCAGTGGAAGTGTGGTTTTTCTTGCACTTTATGTAGATGACATTCTCCTATTTGGAGACAATGTGGAGGTGTTATCAGGCATAAAAGGTTGGTTATCCGAGCAGTTTCAGATGAAAGATCTGGGTAATGCTGGTTACATCCTTGGGATCAAAGTCCTACGTAATCGTAGGAAAAGGATGTTGAGCTTATCCCAGGGTGCTTACATTGATACTGTGTTGGCTCGTTTTAGCATGGAAGATTCCAAGAAAGGTCTTTTACCTTATCGTCATGGAATATGTCTTTCAAGGTCACAGTGTCCTGTGACAGAGAGAGAAAAGAATGAGATGTCTAAAGTACCATATGCTTCGGCAGTGGGAAGTCTCATGTATGCTATGCTTTGCACGAGGCCAGATATCTGCTACGCTGTAGGCATAGCGGCAAGATATCAGTCCAATCCCGGACAGGCGCATTGGTATGCGGTGAAACACATTCTCAAATATCTGAAGAGAACTCGAGACTTTTGTCTTATTTATCAGAGTGAGAACTTGTGTCCTGTTGGGTACACGGATTCGGATTTCCAGGCGGATCAAGATGAGAAGAGATCGACCTCTGGATATGTGTTTACCTTGGGAGGAGGAGCTGTGTCTTGGAGGAGTGCGAAGCAGAAATGCATCGCAGACTCCACCATGGAAGCTGAATATGTAGCAGCTTCAGAGGCAGCAAAGGAAGCTGTATGGTTTCGTAACTTCCTCCTCGAGTTGGATATCATTCCGAGTTTGCCTAAAGCAATCACAGTGTACTGTGATAATGCTGGTGCAGTGGCAAACTCAAGGGAACCCAGAACTCACAAGGCTTCAAAACACATTGAGAGAAAGTACCACATCATACGAGAGATTGTGGCGAGAGGCGATGTGCTAGTTCAAAAGATTGATACGAAGGAGAATCTAGCTGATCCCTTCACAAAAGGATTACCTCAGAAGATCTATGAGGAACACGTTCGTGCTCTTGGGCTCAAGATCTGAGGATAAGCTTTTTTCTGTTCCTTTTGTAATAGCTAGATTGTTTAGACACACTTGATACTCTGTAATAGCAATGGTATTATGCTTTGAGTATAAGTGGGAGATTGTTGGGATATGTATACTGAAAAGCATAATTGATCAAGCGTTTGTAT
>JAPKLW010011754.1:0-10636 GCA_026898455.1 Plectranthus barbatus | reverse complement strand
ATTATGCCATCCTAGAGCTCATTATTCATCTAGCACATCTATAGCCATAGCATTGAGGTTTAAATGCTTGCAAATTATTCAACATCCCATAAATCATTCCAATTACCCCACATTTTCAAAAGAGGTCACCTTACCGGTGCCAAAAACACATAAGTTTTCATATTGTAAAACACCAAACTTTCCATTCATCAATTTCTCAACTTTTATTAACACAAACTTCTCAAACCCCACACTTCCATTTCACTTTCAAATCACTAGTGTTAGCACTCTTGCTTAACACAAAATCAATCAAGTTCAAATCAGTTCAAATCCAAACGATTCAACCCCTTATTCCTCCTAAACTTACTTTCTTTCCACTTCTCAAATAACTCTCAAAACATTTTTAATGTTTTCAAAATATTCAAATCTTACTGAAATTGCAAGCAGGGAAACCTTTAAACTTTAAAATTTTAAAACATACCTCAGGTAGCGCAGGATGGAGTAGGGTGTAAGCATGAGTGAACCTTTTTACACGATCTTTCCCAAAGTATTAAGACTCGAAGTTTTCGAAATACTTTTTGAAATCGTTTTAAAACTTGAAAAATCAGCTCTGATACCACCTCTGTAACGCCCCCAACTGACCTTCCCAATTTGGGGCCACGTTACATTGATGTTTCAGGTTTTATCGAACACATACCTCAAATTATAAAGCGGAAGACTTAAATTTTAATTGAAAACATAAGTAAACAGCAAGAAATTGTACTTCGAGTCAGTTTAATTACAGAATTCAAAGGTTGAAAATGTTCAAAGGGAAGGAAATTTTCAAAGTGTGGTGCAGCATTGTGTGTAGCGTGATGGTGACATGTATATGGAGATACATGTCACAGGATCTGTTATTCTTTCAAAAACCTCCTCTCCTCACCAGCTTACACCCCGCAACTTCCATCCATGCTGCTTAACCTGCACGTTTTAGAAATAACGCGAGGGGCTGAGTACTTACGTACCCAATGAGAAACATGCCCGAAATCATACAGTTATATAAGAAACATGCTATACAACTCACACAGATAGACGTGGGATTTTATTGAAAAGAACCACGCTATCTAAAACATCTTATTTTGCACGTGCTATTTGTATGTTATCATATCTGTTTCAGTGTTGTAACTGGAAGTTGGCCGACTTCCAAGTTACGATGATCAGTCAGGAATGTAAACACACTCAACCTACTGTCATCTAAGTGCACTAGTCTCAGCAATCCATTTTGAGACCCGATCGTTTAATAATATCATTCACAGGATCCAAATGGAGGACACTCCGCCTCATTCCAACAATCAACATATGGGGTCGGTTCACCCATTTCATTATCAAAGGGGCTAACACCCTGTTCACTAAGTGAGTTCTAGCGCAGTTATGAGAACCTGGTTCCAAACTCATTAGTTATTCTCCCTGTCGATGGGAATCGACAGGCGACAGATATAATAGCACAAAACATGCATAGCAGTTCCAGTTAAAACAAATCAGTTTATCACGCATTTTGAAAAGAAAACACGCATTTTAGTTTTTACTGAAATAGTTTCCCACCTCGTTCTTGACTTTGTATAGATGTTTCTTTGCTAGATTGAGCTCAACTGGTCCTCGCTTTCAAACTCCTACAATTGGTCAGGGATAATTGGGTTAGTACGAACAATCTAAGACAGGACAACTAGCATAACTTAATATAATGTCTTAATCTCAAGAATCAAACAAGGTTTGAAAAGAATTCAGAAACGAAATGAAGATACAAACTGGACCACATTTTCTCTCTTTTTCGACCGAAACAGGATCATCTCGGTCGATATGTCTGTATCGACCGAGACACATCCATCTCGGTCGAGATGGCTGCATCGACCGAGATCCTCTTGTTTTGGTCGATTTGACTGTGTCAACCGATATGCTCTGGATATTGATCGATATGCTCAACTCAGCCAATATTAACCATTTCGAGAAATTTCCACATCTCGACCGGGATTAGCCTCATCTCGACCGAAACAAACATTTCGACCGAAATGGGAATTTCGACCGAAATGCCTGTGTCGACCGAGATGAGCTCCATCTCGGTCGATACGGGTCATCTTCTCCGATGGTTCGCACGACGAACCTATTTTTGCCGATTCCGGCCATTCCAAACACCCAAATACACATGCAATTACATATTCTTGATCCTAAGACTCCCTAGAACATGAATATCACAACAAAACTCGATTTAAATGCGAAAATGGAAGGTTGAACGGAGCTCACCGGAACAATTTCTCTCACGACGGCGACGACGGATTTCGGCGGCCAAATCCACAATTCTCGGTGTCCGAACACTCCCTAAGAGGTAAGGAACACAACTACATCAACCAAAATGCGAAAAGTACTCGATTAAACGAGTTCTAAAATCTGGAAAATTAACTCACCCAAATTCCGGCGGGTCAACTTCTCTCCTCAATATCTCCGTCGATACTCAACTTCATGGCGGCCACTATATATCAATTTGAATCTGAAAGAATAGGCTTTTGAATGGCAGTGGTGGCTCGGTCGGGGGTGGCCGAAGCTGGCCGGAATTTGATCGAAAAGGTGGCTGGTTTGGGTGGGTGGTTGAAGCTCTCTCACACTCTCTCTCTCTAGACTTGGATTATGAAGGTGGAAATGAGGGTATTATTCCCCCATATATTTGTATAATTTCCAAACCCTCACATATAATATACCTATGTGTATATATCTATAATGATATGTTATTATAATTCCACTTAATATATCTATATATATATTAACATATATATAAATCTCCAAAATTCCCTTGTATTTATTCTAAATACATAAATTCATACCTTATTCCCAAAATTCTCAATTCACCTCATTTCGCCAAAATTCTTAATAATATCCTCATAATAATAACATAACCAAGCTTCAACATCCAAATTAAATTCCCCAACATAAACGAATAAAGTAAAATGCTTCTCAATAAAAGGAAATTCCCTTTTATTAATTCCGAATAACAACTACAAGGTTGAAAATTACGTGGGATATTACATCCCCTCACCCTTATAAAAATTTCATCCCCGAAATTTACAAAGCTTCGAAAAGCTGGGGATATCTTTCCTTCATCTTGTCTTCCAGCTCCCAGGTTGCTTCTTCACGCCCATGGTTGCTCCAAAGCACTTTAACGAGCGGAGTTGACTTATTCCAGAGCTCTTGCATCTTTCGGTCTAAAATAGTCTCTGGTTGCTCCTCATACCATAGGTCTGGGCTCAAAATTACTTCCTCTTGGCGAATCACATGCCGCGGATCGTAAACATACTTCCTTAGCTGAGACACGTAAAACACGTTGTGAATATTGCCCATACTCGGGGGTAACGCCAATCTATACGCCACTGGACCGATGCGCTCTAGTATCTCGTACGGTCCCACATAGCGCGGTCTCAGTTTTCCTTTTACTCCGAAGCACACTATTCCCTTGGAGGGTGAAACTTTGAGGAAAACTTTGTCCCCAACTTCAAAACATAACTCTGCCCTCCTGGAGTCGGCATAAGACTTCTGCCTACTTTGCCTTTCTCTGATTCTTTCCCTGATCTGTCGGACTATCTCAATCATCTCTCCCACTGCGTCCGGTCCGACAATCTTTCGTTCTCCTACCTCATCCCAATATAGAGGTGAACGACACTTCCTCCCGTACAACGCCTCATAAGGAGCCATCCCGATTGTTTCCTGATAACTATTGTTATACGCGAACTCGATCAAAGGCAAAATCGGCTCCTGATACGATGCAAAATGTGCAGCAATAAAGTGCAAGTGTACACTGTCAAGTAATATCTAGAAGTACTCCAGAGTCGAATCCCACAGAGAGTGCCTTATGTGTAGAATCGTGCACACATTAACATGCAAAAGATCAACTCAATATTTGTTTTTAGATCTAAATCAGTAATCAACAGAATAATGAAATTAACAGGAAAGTAAATCAGATTAAAATGCTATAAACTCGCGAACAGGGGTATGAAAAGTAACTCAGGTTGATAACAATGCTATGCTAATAAAGATGCTGCAGCATTAACCTAGCATGCGTCTCAGTTGCTAACCCAGCTATCTCAGCTCAGTCTTCCAAAAGTAGCTGATGTGCCTCTATTCATCTTAACTACCATATTCCTATGTAAGTCAGATAAATATTCAGCCAAAACCAAAGCTCGGGGTTCCACTTAGCAAACTAGATCTAGACATATTCCTATGCTCTAGATTCAAGCTTCAATCAAGGCTCTCTCCTGAGATTAACCTTTCCAGAATCAATCCAGAAATATATCTAAACTATGGTGATCAAGCACAGCAAGATAAACATAACAAAACACCAAGATTAAACAGAGATTCAGCTCGATTAAAGTGCAGATAGAGAAAGCTCAATGCATAGCAAGTTAACAACCCAAGTCAACAAGTTTAGCTCATAGCTAAAACTAAACAGTAAATGGCTAAATATTCTTCACAAATAAACATAATAACAGAGTTTAGACAGCTGAGATGTTGATAGAGGTTGCCACAAGGATGAATTCCTTCAATCCTAGAGAAATTGCCCTCAGGATTCCTCCTTTGGCCAATACCCAGCTCTCTCCACTGCCTCTCAGCTCTCCTCTCTGTAATTTCTCTTCTCCAGACAGTCCCCAAGCACACAGATAACCGAACCCCCCTTCTCAAAGTGTATTCTCCCCCTTTTTATAGGTGGCTCCTCCTCCAAAAATGGGTTTTTAGGTTTCCCAAATTAGATGCAACTTGCCATAAATGACCCTCAGTGATGTGGCATCTTAGTCAGCAGCTTTAGTTCCCCCAGCTCAGCTCAGCAGTAAGTTGTCCATGTCAGCAGTGAAAAGGTGGCCCATTTGAGCTGCTACTTTCTCTCTCCCCGACTTTCTCTTTCTTCTCTGGTATCCATGCTGACTTCATGCTGCAGCATCTTCACTCGGCATGTTCACTTTCTTTTGGAATTTATACTTGATGTTTTCCTGCATTATTTTATACTAAACTGGACACAAAAGAGTTAATTTGCAATAACTACTTCTCTAAACATCAATCATGCATAAACATGCTTATTTAAACCTAAACTGGACTTAAACAAGACTCAAAGGACTCGAATTTATTAATTTAAAGGCATGAATATAACTCTCATGAGAGAGTTATCAGCTCCCAACCACTCATTCGGTCTAACACCACTGTTCTTAACATGTCCTCGAGAGTTTGAATGGTCCTCTCAGACTGACCATCCGATTGGGGGTGAAACGCCGTACTAAAATTTAGGCGAGTACCCAACTCCTGTTGCAAACTCATCCAAAATTGAGATGTAAATTTTGCATCTCTATCAGACGTAATGGACTTCGGCACTCCGTGCAGTCTGACTATCTCTCGGACATATATCTGTGCTAGCTTATCTGACCCATATTTTACTTTAATTGGCAAAAAGTGAGCACTCTTCGTTAGACGATCCACTATAACCCATATCACCGTATTCCCCTTCTGTAACCTCGGTAACCCTTTCACGAAATCCATGGTGATATGTTCCCATTTCCACTCAGGAATGTCTAACGGCTGCAACTTTCCATACGGCCGTTGATGTAAAGCCTTAACTTGCTGACATACCAAGCATTTCTCTACATATAAGGCTACATCCTTCTTCATACCATCCCACCAGTACTTAGTTTTCAGATCTTGATACATCTTAGTGCTTCCTGGGTGAGCGGTATACGGCGTATCATGTGCCTCACTCAATATCTCATTCCTTAATTCTTCACTGCTCGGCACTAAGATTCGGTCTCTAAACAACAGCGCGCTGTCTTGTGCTTCCCGATACTCTCCCATTGGCTTAACCTTCAGCTTCTGACGCAATTTCTCAACCTCTGCGTCTCCCTTCTGTGCCTCCACAATTCTCTCTCTCAGATCTGGCACTACTGTCAATGCTGCTAAATCGCACTGCTTCCTCTCCGAAGGCGATATCACTTCTAAGCTCAGCTTCTCAAATTCTCTGATCAAACTGCCTTCTCTTGTGAGCATACAACCCAACTGAGCTTTCCCCTTCCTACTCAAGGCATCTGCTACTGAATTAGCCTTGCCTGGGTGGTAATTGATCGTCAAGTCGTAATCATTCACGAGTTCTATCCATCTCCTTTGCCTCATATTCAGATTCTTTTGTTTGAAGAAGTACTTCAAACTTTTGTGATCCGTGAATATGGCACACTTCACTCCATAGAGATAGTGTCTCCAAATCTTTAACGCGTGGATTACGGCCGCTAACTCCAAATCATGAGTTGGATACTTCACCTCATGCGGTCTTATTTACCTTGACGCATATGCTATCACCTTTCCGTCTTGCATCAATACACAGCCCAGCCCGTTCTTCGAAACGTCAGTATAAACTTCAAAATTCTTATCTGGCTCCGGTACTGCTAGAACTGGCACGGTTGTTAATAACTGCTTCAACTTCTGGAAGCTTTCCTCACACCCTTCCGTCCACTCAAACTTAACATTCTTCTGTAATAATTGGGTCATCGGCTTTGCAATCTTTGAGAAGCCCTCGATGAATCTCCGGTAGTAACCGGCTAAACCCAGAAAACTACGAATCTCATTCAGCGTAGTTGGTGATTTCCAGTCCATCACTGTCTGAATCTTGGCTGGATCTACCTTAATTCTGTCTGCCGACACAATGTGGCCCAAGAATGTCACTTCTCTTAGCCAAAATTCACACTTACTGAATTTGGCATATAGCTTCTCATCTCTCATGGTTTGCAATACTGTCCTCAGATGCTGTTCATGCTCTGCTTCATTCTTCGAGTATATCAAAATATCATCTATGAATACCAAAACAAAGTTGTCCAGATACGGATGAAATACTTGGTTCATCAAATCCATGAATACTGCAGGAGCATTCGTGAGCCCAAACGGCATTACTACGAACTCGTAATGACCATATCTAGTTTTGAACGCTGTCTTCGGAATGTCCTCCTTCCGAATCCTCAGCTGATGGTACCCTGATCGGAGATCGATCTTAGAGAACACTTTTGCTCCTATGAGCTGATCGAAAAGATCATCGATCCTCGACAATGGGTATCTGTTCTTCAGCATCAACTTGTTCAGCTCCCGGTAGTTAATGCACATACGCATCGACACATCCTTCTTCTTTACAAACAGAACCGGTGCACCCCATGTTGACACGCTTGGCCTGATATAACCCATGTCCAACAGCTCTTGGAGCTGGACCTTCAGTTCTTGCAACTCCTTCGGGGCCATGCGGTACGGTGCTTTAGAAATTGGTGCCGCACTCGGTTCTAGATCGATGGTGAACTCTACTTGCCTGTCTGGTGGTAATCCTGGCAATTCCTTCGGAAATACATCCTCGAATTCTCTCACTATAGGTACATCCTGTACTGTTAATTCTGGCTTCTCTTCTCCTTCCAGATACACTAAGAAGGCTTGATTCCCAGCCTTGCGCAACAACTTCGTTGCTTGAATTGCAAAGATTACAGGTACTCTCTGCCTCCTCTTAAATCCATGTACAAATGCCTCTTCATTCCCTTGCTGAGGAATGATCACTCTTCTCTCGCGACACAAGATCGTCGCCCTGTTCTCCGACAGCCAATCCATTCCTAGGATTACATCTACGTCATGAATATCCAAAATATTCAGCTCGGGTACTTGAATTTCATTCTCGTTCATCTTGATTCTCAAGTCTCGGCACACTAAAGTAGAAGTAGTTGTTTCTCCTGAAGGTATTGCTACATTCAAGTCCTGACTATTCTTCTCTACTTTAAGTCCTAGTGCCTCAACACATGCAGATGAAATGAATGTATGCGATGCTCCCGTATCAAATAATACCATAACAGGTATATCATTTATGCATCCCATACCTGCCAAGTTGCCGTCATCTTGATTACCATCCAAAGCATAGGCTCGGCCTCTCCTCTGCTGTCCTTCGCCGCCCTGTTGATTACCCTCTTAGTTCCTAGGCGGTGCATGGTTGCCCTGTCGGCCTCCTCCTCTGTTCCCAACATTGCCTCGCCACGGCTGGCGATGTCCTCTAATGGCTCTCAACTGTTGGTTAGCAGGTCTCTGAAAATTCTGGCGGTTGCCTCCCTGAGCTGGCGGCGTTGGGCGTTGTTAGCATAGTGTCCTTGCCCTCCGCAGTTGTAACATCTAACTGCGTTTCCTTGACATCCGCCGATATGCCTTCTGCCACACCTCTGGCAGTTCTGCGGTCCTGCCTGTTCCCGCCTTTGAGCCTGGTGAGGGTTGAACCTCTGAAAGTTTTGATGATCTGGCCTCCCTTGGAAATTCTGCAGCCTGCCCTGGTCATGGCGTTTCTGATTGCCTTGACCCTGCACGAATTGCCTTGGCGGCTCCTCAAACTTCCTCTTCTAGTTGGAACCTGAAGCCTGCGCCTCCTGCACTCCCCAATCTGGCATCTTCTTTTTGTTCTTGGACGCTTCAATGTCCAAGGCATGGCTCAACAGTTCCTGGTAGCTCAATCCCTTCATGGTCGCTAGTTGTGTGCGGATCTCCTCACACAGACCATCCCTGAATTTCTCCGCCATCTTCTGCGGTGTATCCGCCAAGTGTGGTGCCATCTGGAGTAGCTCACCAAATTTGGTGTCATACTCCTCCAGAGTCAATTTTCCTTGCTCAAACAGGAAAAACTCCACCTCCCTCTCCTTTCGATACTGCTTCGGAATGTACTTCTCAAAGAAGGCCTCCTTAAACTTTTCCCAGCTGATGTTGTCCCTTTCTGCTGGTGCAATAGACTTGACATAAGTCTCCCACCACCTATCTGCCTTTCCTTTGAGCTGGTAGGACGTACAGTTTATTTTCTCGTCCTCCGAGCATCTCATGTGCTTGAATATCTTTTCAAGCTCGCGGATCCAATCCTCTACTACCGTGGGTCCTCCGGTCCCATCGAAGGTCGGTGGGTGCTATTTTCTGAAAGTTTCCACCCACATAACGGATGGAATTTCTGGTACGTTCCCTTGAGGTGGCGGAACTGGCACTTGCTGCTCCCCAACACTTTCCTCGTCTGACAAAATTTCGTATTCCTCATGTTCTTGATTATTGGGAGCCTCCTCCCAAAGTGGCTCTTCATAAATCGGTTGCGGAATAGCTCTCCCGCGACCTCGGCCCCTCTGGCCTCTACCTCTTCCTCTGCCTCGGCCTCTGCCTCGGCCTCGACCTCTCCCTCGACCTTGGTCAATATATTCCATTACTTTCTTCTGCAAAACAACATTAGTCAATATCCCTCAGAATCTCAACAAGATAATCAGTACTCAACCAAAAGTTCTCAAATAACCATCACTCACAACATAATTCAACAATCTTCCGGAAATCATAACAGTTCTCAATACATCGTTCAAATAAAAAATGATCAGAAATAAGGTCCACAATACAACAACAAATACGTCCAAGTCAATAAATAAAGGTCCAAAATGAATACAATAATAGAAGTCTAATACTGAATACAATAGTCGGTATAATAATGTCCTAAATGCATCTCACTCGGACCCCTCGGACGGATCCTCCTCATCCTCATCGTCATCTGCCTGCGCTGGCTCCTCTCCCCTATTCGGTACCACTGGTCTCCGGCCTCTACTGCCCTCGGTATCACTGGACAAGCAGATCGGCACCTGACTCGTGATGTAGGGATAAACAGTCACGTAACCACCAAACATATCTCTATGTCCGCTGGATGTCTATCTAGGCCACATCTCATTACTTTCCCAACCTGAATCATGCGCCGACCTAACTCTGCTGGGTCCTGCCACGTCCTGCTGCGGCTGCTGAACTGATGGTGCTGCTGGTTTAGAGTATCCAAAAGGTAGCGCTGGGTCCGGATGTAACGTAGGGGACTGCACTGAAGCAATGGAATCGCAAAAAACATAGGGATCATATGTACCTCCCTGCGGATATCCAGGTGGAAATGGCATATATGCAGCGATCGGAGTACTCGGTACTGGCCGTACTCTCGGTCTCGACGTAGGAGCATGCACGGGTGCAATCTGAGCATCAGCTGGTGCGGGTGGCAAAGTTGGAGTATACTCAGGTGATGAGGTCCTGGTTCGAGATGCCTGCGTACCTCTGGAAGATGCTGGCGAGGGATTCCCCTCCGCAACTACTCTCTGTAACAAGTCTGCCATAAACCGCCGATAACTAAACATGGTACCTGTAGTACTATCGCTGTGCCAGCGGATCAAAGATGATACCCAGTTAGTCCATCTCTCGGGCATTAGGTTCATCGTCAGCTCAGCCGCCTCCCTGTCTGTCACTCCATAGTAGCATACTCTCTCCCAAAGCGCTAGATAATCCACTAGGGCCGACGCAAGGTTATCCTCAGTGAAAGGAAGTCGCTCCCGGAAACGTCTCACTATCCGATCATGTGATGCCATCTGCCACCAAAACATATAATAACAATCAATACGAGGTCATATATATAATAACTACATCACACACCCAACTGAGGTTCCTTTGGATCCTCACATACATCAACTCACTCCAAAACTGAATACATCCGTTAGGATTCACTATGTACATTTTGTACACTATATATTAGCTTGTAGTTTCTACAAGTCAAATTCACCCTTACCACTCAGTCAACAACAATTAAGAAAATTTTCAATTTCCA
>JAPKLW010011753.1:0-10638 GCA_026898455.1 Plectranthus barbatus | reverse complement strand
GTATTTTGAGAACTTATGATTTAGTACTTAAGGTTTTTCGTTGCTTCATTCCCTGAGGGATCGATAATTTTCATTTGCCGCTATATTATTAGCTTTGCTAAGTCGCTTGTTAAATAAATTAGCGATCAAATTTTGGCGCCGTTGCTGGGGACTGAACAGAATTAATATTACTATTAAATCTGTGATTAAAGTACTGATTTAGGCTGTAATTTCTGTATTTTCCTTTAATTTTCCGTATTTTCGTAATTCACGTCGATCGACGCTTAATCTCGTCGATCGACGCCATCTTTTCCTTCTCGTCGATCGACGCGCACTTTCGTCGATCGACGCCATACTTGTTTTTAGATTTTTGGTTTTTCGTATTTCAGTTCGTTCCGTTTATTTTCAGTCTTACTTCACGACCTCCTTTGCTGAACAGGTAGTGCATGAGTACACGAGCCAGAGGAAAGGACCCGCTATATTATTACCCGGATATTGAAGCCACTTGCAGAAAGATCCGAAAGAATAAGCGTACTCAGGAAAGCTCAAGCAGTCAAGCAATGGACGAACAACCACCAATTATTCAACTGCAACCACCAATGTTAAATGCAGAAGAGCAAGCTGTGCTTCTCTAGGAAGTTCAAGCTATGAGGGCACAGATCCAACAGTTCAACCTGGAGAGAGACCTCGAGAGGAATAATCCAAATGGAAGGGATATGCGCCATAACCCACTGTTCGATGACAATCTCGACAATGGAGAGGATGACAACCAGGATCCGCCAGGGGAGTCTGACGATGAGGAAGAAGAGGAGGCCATGCAGAACCGGTATAAACCTCGGTTCAAGGAAATAGATTTCAGGATTGGCATCAATGCCAATAATTTTGAACTGAAGACCGGGTTGGTACAGATGGTGCAGCAAAACCAATTTGGAGGAAGACCAGCTGAAGATCCTTATGCACATCTGGATAAGTTCCTTATGCTGTGCAACACTGTCAAAATTGGAAGAGTCAGCAAGAGTGCCATCCGAATGCGTCTGTTCGCATTCTCTCTGCGGGATAAGGCACAATCATGGTTCACTGCACTAGACAAGGGGAGCATAAGCACGTGGACTGAACTGAGGAATAAGTTCTTGGAGGACTTTTTCCCTCCAAATGTCATCAGGCAGCGTAGAAAAGAAATCATCAGGTTCGCTCAACGACCCGATGAAAGCTTCAGTGAGACGTGGGATCGATTCAAAGAATTGCTGAGATCATGCCCCGGTCATGGTTTTCCGCCAGGAGAACAAGCAGAGGCCTTTTACGAAGGGCTCAATGAAAAGACCATCAAGTTGGTAGACACCACACTTGGTGACTCTGTCATGACAAAGAGCGGAAAGAAGGCCATGGAATTCTTCCAAAAGATGGCTAACAACACTCAAAGATGGTCCTCATGCCGAACTCGGCCTGTGAAAGCAATCGAGAAAGTAGTGGAGAAAGCCACCGAACAACCTGATCTGGCAACTGAGCTGAAGAAGCTAAAGGAAGAATTCGCGACTCTAAAGCAAGAGAAAGCAGTCACTGCTATCGAGGCGACACAAGGTCCAATTGAGGTGGACAATGCTGAGGTAAATTTTATCCAAAGGGGTGGCTATCAAAACAATTACCGAGGAGGATTCCCGCAACACAATCAGCAGCATCATCAGCCCTATACCTTTAATCATGCGAGGAATCACCCTGGATTCTCCTACGCAAACCCTCAAGCTGCAGAGCAACCACCACCAGGATTCGCCGTACAGGATGGGGCGATAGTGGAGAAGAAGAAGCCAAATCTCGAGGAAATTTTGGCTAAGTTCATGGAAGGCTCCACCGATACGGTAGCCAAGCTCAAACAAGAAATATCAGCGGTGAACACCAAGGTTGACCAGGTGCAGAAGTATGTGCAGATCATTGAAAATCGAGTTAGCCAAATAGCCGATGCCCTTGGGACGAAACACAAGCCGGGACAACTCCCGAGCAACACTCAGGTTAACCCCAAGAACCAGAATCAGAGGAACCAGGTGAACGCCATAACCCTGCGAGGGGGTAAGTCTTATGAAGGGCCAACGCAAGCAGGAACAAATACCCGAGATGAAGGAGAAATCGAGCAAGACAAAGAGGGCAGCGCAGACAAAGTTCTGTCGACCGACGAGAGCACCCCGTCGATCGACGAAGCATCAAAATCCCCGTCGATCGACACGGATTCTCATCGATCGATGCCTGCTCCTACTCCACCCCCGAAGAAACTGCCTCTGCCTTTTCCGCAGCGGTTTGCCAAGACCAAGATGAACGAAAGGCATGCACGTTTTCTGGAGACAATGAAGAAGGTGCACATCAACATCCCATTTGTCGAAGCCTTGCAAGAGATGCCCAGGTACATCAAGTCCCTGAAAGATATGGTCTCTCAGAAATGACCCTTCTTGGAGCATGAGACGGTCAACCTCTTCGAAGAGTGCAGTGCTATCATTCAAAAGAAGATGTCGATCAAAAGGGAAGACCCAGGCTCCTTCACAATCTCCTGTGTCATCGGAGGGGAGTCCTTTGGGAAAGTCCTCTGCGATTCCGGTGCTTCAATCAACCTGATGCCATTGTCAATCTTCAAGCGGTTGAAGATCGGAAGTATCAAGCCCACAACAATCTTGCTTCAGATGGCCGATCGATCAGTCACTTATCCGAAGGGCATTGTGGAAGATGTGCTGGCGAAGGTGAAAGACTTCATTATTCCAGCCAATTTTGTGGAGCTCGATATGGAAGAGGATCGCAATATTCCCCTAATCCTTGGAAGACCATTCCTGAAAACCGGAGGAGCATTGATCGATATTCGAGACGAAAAACTCACATTCAGGGTGAATAATGAGTCGGTGACATTCTCGATCTACAAGGCAATGCAGAAGCACATTGATGGAAGCTACACAGATGAATGCCACATGATCAACTACTTCAGCCCGGTGATGTCTTCTCCATTCACCTCTCTCAAAAGCGAAATCGACTTCCTGGAAAACTGCTTGCAACATTCTCTGTTCTCGTCAACAAATCTGGACGAAGCAACCGAGGAAATCATGGATCTGGTCGTGGAGCTGGACGTGTTTGAGGAAATAACTCGGGAAAAATAAATCAAAAGAGAGCCACTGCCTGATCGATACAGCCAGAACAACCCAGAAAAGACGGGAAACAAGCCCCCGTCGATCGACGCCACAGCTGCGTCGATCGAGGCCGTAGCAAACAGCACGACGATCGACGGAGGGTCTCCGTCGATCGACGGCAACCTGAAACAGCCGTGCTCCAGCTCTGATCCACTAGTTCTGGAACTAGAGACACTTCCGGCACATCTCAGGTACGCATTCCTAGGCTCTGATAATACTTACCCTGTCATTGTTTCTGCTTATCTTACACAGGGAGAGTTGGAGAAACTGCTGCGAGTCCTGCGGAAATACAAGTCTGCCATCGGATGGACCTTGGGGGATATCAAAGGAATCAGCCCTTTGCTGTGCATGCGTAAAATCATCCTTGAAGAAGAAGCCAAGCCAAAGAGACAAGCACAGTGACGATTGAACCCAATCATGCAAGAAGTTGTAAAGAAGGAGGTTCTCAAACTCCTTGACCATGGTATGATATACCCAATCTCCGACAGTAAATGGGTGAGCCCTACACAAGTAGTAGCCAAGAAAGGGGGGATGCAGATTGTGAAGAATGACAATGGAGAGGAAGTTGCCACAAGACCAATCACGGGATGGCGGTTCTGCATCGACTACCGAGCTTTGAACACCGCCACGTGCAAGGATCATTTTCCCCTTCCCTTCATCGATCAAATGCTTGATAGATTATCTGGTTACCCTTTCTACTGTTTTCTTGATGGTTACTCAGGGTACAACCAGATAGTTGTGGCACCTGAAGATCAACACAAGACAGCATTCACCGGTCCTTATGGAGTGTTCGCCTACCGCCGGATGCCATTCGGATTATGCAATGCACCGGCTACCTTCCAAAGATGCATGATGGCAATCTTCCACGATCTGATCGAAGATATCATGGAGGTATTCATGGATGATTTCTCAATTTTTGGTAGCTCATTCGATATTTGTCTGCAGAATCTAGCTACTGTACTTGAGAGATGCACCGAGACAAACCTATGCCTCAATCGGGAGAAATGCCACTTCATGCTGCGAGAGGGGATTGTGTTGGGACATAGAGTATCAGCCGAGGGACTAGAAGTGGATCGAGCCAAAGTCATAGCCATTGAAAAAATGCCACCGCCAACAAATGTTAAGGCTGTCTGAAGTTTCCTGGGCCACGCCGGATTCTATAGGAGGTTCATCAAGGACTTCTCAAAGATCTCCCGGCCTCTATGCAACCTTCTGGAGAAGGACGTCTCCTTCGTGTTCGATGACGATTGTGTGAAAGCCTTCGAGAAATTTAAGGAGGCACTGGTAACAGCACCAATCCTGACATCACCAGACTGGGATGAGCCCTTCACATTGATGTGCGACGCCAGTGACTACGCTATTGGGGCAGTATTGGGGCAAGTAAAAGGAAGGCTTTTCCATGTAATTCAGTACGCCAGCAAGAGCATGAATCCAGCCCAATGCAACTACACCACCACAGAGAAAGAGATGCTCGCAGTTGTCTACGCCTTCGACAAGTTCCGACCATATCTGATAGGTTCAAAGACAACCGTTTTCACCGACCATGCAGCCATCAGATATCTGTTCGCAAAGCAAGATGCCAAGCCTAGGCTGATCCGGTGGATACTACTGCTACAAGAGTTTGACTTGGAGATCAAGGACAGGAAAGGGAGCGAGAACATGATCGCAGACCACCTCTCAAGACTCGAGCCACCGGTCGAAGGGGATGATCAGCAGATGATGATCCGGGAAACATTCCCTGACGAACAGATCTGCATCGCTAGGGAATTAAAAGAGATGTACGATTCCAAGACACCCTGGTATGCAAATTTCGCCAACTACTTGGTTGGCGTTGTTCTCCCTCCGGACTCCTCTCCATATGTAAGGAAGAAGTTTCTGCATGATGTCAGATTCTATTACTGGGAGGATCCATACTTATGGCGTAGATGTGCTGAAGGCGTCATCCGCCGCTGTGTGCCTCAGTCCGAGTGGCAATAAATCTTCGAAGTCTGCCACTCATCTCTTAGTGGTGGCCATCACTCAGCCAACCAGACCGCATTCAAAATCCTTGCCAGCGGATTCTACTGGCCATCCATCTACGAGATCTGCCGCGGATGGATAACAGGCTGTGATCGCTGCCAGAGGACCGAAAACATCTCGCGAAGGAACGAAATGCCACAGACACCGGTCATCGAAGTCGAGATCTTTGATGTTTGGGGGATCGACTTCATGGGACCCTTTCCACCATCTCAAGGGTTCTCATACATCCTCTTGGTAGTGGACTACGTATCACGATGGGTCGAAGCTACTCCAACAGTCACAAATGACTCCAAGGTAGTCATCAAGTTCTTATAGAAACTAATAACGCGATTTGGGACACCAAGAGCCTTGGTAAGCGACGGGGGATCCCACTTCTGCAACAAATGGCTTGCTACCCTTCTCGCCAGATATGGAGTCAAACACCGAGTCACCACTCCATATCATCCACAAGGGAATGGGCTGACGGAGCTATCCAACCGAGAGATCAAGCAAATCTTGGAGAAGACGGTGAAGCAAAGAAAGGAGTGTGCGGCAGTGCTTGATGATGCATTATGGGCATACCGCACCGCCTACAAAACACCAATTGGGACGTCACCCTATCAGCTGATCTTCGGAAAGTCCTGTCACTTGCCGGTGGAGATGGAGCACAAGGCTTGGAGAGCAGTAAAAGAACTTAACCTAGATTGGAGGACAACCACAGAAGAGCGCGCCATGGCATTGAATGAATTAGAAGACTTCCGAGATGAAGCTTATGAGAACAATGTCATCTACAAGAATAGGGCAAAGAGGTTCCACGACAAAAGGATTCGCTCACATATTTTCCATTCAGGTGACAAAGTTCTTCTCTTTAAATCCTGTCTCCGATTCATGCCCGGGAAGTTACAATCAAAGTGGGCCGGACCATACACCGTGATCTGCCAATTTATGAACGGTGTAGTTGAACTAGCTGGCCAAGATGGGAAGAGTTTCAAGGTGAACGGACAGAACCTGAAACCATACTTCACACCACATCAAATTAAAGCGGTGGAGAAGTACTACTTGAACCATCCTTGAAGGCACAGGTATTGTCGAGCTAGCGACATAAAACCAAGCACTGGTTGGGAGGTAACCCAACACTTTACCGCTTTCTTTATTTTTGTTTTTTAGCCAGTTGAGTCGAGTCAGTCAAATTTTGTATTTTCAGAAAACATTCAAATTGAGTTGGGTCCAGTCGTCTGTCGGAACATGTCGATCGCTGCTTCTTGCCAGCGATCGACAAGGGAACCTCGGTCACGTCGATCGATGCAATTTCTCGTCGATCGACGAGGAAGTTTTGTCTTCGTCGATCGACGTGAATGCCTCGTCGATCGATGTAAACTTTTCTGAGGACTGGACAGAGACGGGTTTAAAATCCAAAACCCTCACTCCTCTCACTCACAAACACACTTGCACGATTTTTTCTCCTCTCCAAACACCCATTCAAATTTTTTTCTCTCCAAATCAGACGCTTCCACCCACGGTATGTATCCTAACACTCTCCTCTTCGATTAATTCTTGTCATTGAAGGATTTGAGCATGATTTTGTTAGAAAATTGAGTTTGGGACACTTGTGTCCATTTTTGCAAGTTTGACGATTTTGTTGCTTTCCATGATGATAAATCGATATGGTTGATTGTTTTAGTCGATACACTTCTTTATCTTGGATGGGTAGCTAGGATTGCTTTGAATTTGATGATCGTAGGTTTGGGGGGATAATTCTTGTTTGAAGTGTTGCTCTTATCCTGCTATTTTTGTGATAAATTCTTTTAATCAATGATGTAATATGCTAGGATAGAGGGTGAATTGCATGAATTTCGAATCAATTTTGCATGGGTAGAGACATTTTGTGGACAATTGAAAAATTCATTGTTGTAATGTTGGGAATGTTGTGAAGTGGCTCTAAGGAGTTTTAATATGAATTTTTCCACTACTCTTGCAGATTGATTATGGACATCCAACCCACCTTCGCAAAGAAGGCTCATGAGCGACGCTTTCGGAAATTCTCTAGCGACGAGTTTGCCGTCAGACAAACACTTTACCCATGCCCGAAAACAATGCATCGGCTGGGAATTCGAGCTGACGTGGAGGCTCTTCTTCGGCGAGTAAACTGGAGTGCTTGGATGACAGCATAGTGGCCGACCTATCCATCGCTTATCTTGGAGTTTTTTTGCCTCACTCCATGTTTTTGAAGTCCAGCCAGAGTCCGAGCCGACCACCATCTCCTTCCAGCTGCTGAATGAACACTACGAGATACCAAGGGACGTGCTTGAAGAGATTTGGGGCATCCGGAAAGGGGGAGTTGGCTTTCTTCCCCCGAGTTTTGTCATTGCCCGCTTCTGGAGCCATATAGCAGCTGATGCTAAGGAGGACTTGCGGGAATTTGACTCGGGGAACCTGAAGGCTTCCTCCATCGACAATCCAGTGTTCCGGTATCTTCAGAGATGCATGGGGGTGTCCATCACAGGCAGACACGAGAGCGGCAAGGTGAGAGTGGGGGAATTCTACGCCATCTACTGCATGCTGACCGGCGAGGAGTTCAGTTTTGCGGCGTTGGTCATAGACCAGTGGAGGCATCAGATCAAGGTCTCCAAAGGCAACATCTGGAGCGGGAGATTGATTACCCCGATTGCAGAGTATGTGGGCATCGATCTGTCAGAGATTGAGTCACTTGAGGAGGACAGCCGAGGACTCAGCACTGGAGCTCTGGTGAAGATGCTGATGTTGTCACCACGAGATGCGGGTTGGTCTCTGCGGATGTCCAATGGGGACAGGTTCCCACTGCCACAGAGGAACCTCACTCACGTCACTGACTATCACTTCCGTGATAATTGGTGGATGAGCACACCAACCCACTTGAGGCTCATGGTCGAACACAGGGAGGTCCCGGTACCTCCCAACTTCGTCACCGGCCGCTGGCCTAGCCTGACCAGCGACAGCCACAGACACCTCCAAAAGGACCCGAGGAGGAGGCGCCAGAGGATGACAGACACGATGGGGGAGGAGAGCGGATTCACGATCAGACTGGTGGGCATTTGTCCGGCCACTTTGCGGGAGAGTCTTCATCTTCCGGAGGAGTGGATCTGGCGATGATGTACCAGTTCATGCAGCAGCAGGCTTGTCTGCATGCCGAGGAGCATACCCGGCAGGTGACTTTTCGTCAGCACGTGACCACGAGGCTCAACACCCTCGACACGCAGATGCAGCGCCTTCTCCTGAACACCCAGCCCGACTTTGTCTACCTCCGACGCCACAGAGAGCGCCAGGACCGCCGGCGGCGACTTCCCGTTTGGCCTGCCCCCGATGTTGAGATGGAGGATCCTCCAGAGGAGGAATGAGGTACCGTTTCCTTTTTCCTTATCTAACTTTCAAACTTGTTCACTCCTTCGAATGGAACAAGTTTGGGGGGATGAGGATAGGAAAAGGGAAACGTTTGTTTGTTTTTATTTTCCTGCTTTATTTTAAGTTTTCGTTGTTTCGTTGTTTTTCTGTTTTTGTTTTTGATTTTTGTTTTTTCTGAACCATCACCATCCTTGTTCTTTTGCTTCAATTTGAACAATTGCTCTCTGCAAGGCTTTTTACTCAAAACTAGTATTTTTTTTGAACTCTTGATTTGTGGTACTTGTTCTGAGTTGAATAGTCTAGAGTATTGTTTTAGGAGCTTTTGAACATAGGACAGTCGGAACTACTTTTGATTATGTTGGTGTTGGAATTGAATACTTGGAATTAAATTGTTGGTTGATAATTGAGATATTTGCTGATTAAGAATGAAAATCCATGTGATAGAGTAGCCGATGATAGGAGCTGCTTTGCTTGATAAGTTGACTTTTGAAATATAAATTTTGCATGATAACTGTTCAAAAATTGGGTAATTGTTGAGGAGTAACGAAAATTTCTACCTTGTGAGAAATTGTGCCATCTTTTCGTTTGATGAGTGACAAAATCATTAGATTTACTTCCTAGAATTTGATGAATTTCTCTCTCGAGGTTGCATTAAGTGTGGTAATAAGGACAAAATGATTTTAGGCATGTTCTTTCATAGACCATTTCCCATACACTCACCTTGAATTTTCACTTGCAACCCCTTGAGCCTTGAACAAAATTTTTTCTTTGATTAGAAGGGTTGATGAAACTATGAATGATTGGAGGATGAAAACTTTGGGATTGAGATATGAGGTTGTAAGCAAAAACTAGGGGTTCCTGAGGGTAAATTTCGAAAAAAAAAAATTATGAGTGAACATTGGCGAATATGAATGAAAAGAGAAAAAAAAATTGATTGAGAAGAAAAACTTCGTATGTAGTTTACAAAAGCCAAAATAAATTTCGAACCCTGAAAATTACAAAGGAGAAGGAACAAGATTGTGTGTTAAAAGAAAAAAAATCATGTGGGCAAGATATGCTAGAGACTTGGTGTTGGAATGAAATATTTTGAGTCACTTAGCCAAAAATATCCTACCTCTTAGGTAAGCCACATCACAACCAAATCAAGACCTTTCTGATTCCCTGAAAAACCACACTAACAAGCAGTGGAGAGATGAGAAATTTATCAAACCTATGGTGGGGTAAACTAAAACTTTGAATGAGTGAATTTCAAAACCTTTTTACTTGATTGAGCGATGAGTGCAAACACTTCCCGGTGAGGTTCCTCCTCAATAATTTAACAATTAGAATTTGATTGGATTGCATGGTTTATATGAATAAGTGATACTTAGATTGCAAAAGAAGCTTGTGAGGCATTGCACACTTGTATCTGCATTTGATTAGAATTCTTTTCTGTGAATTGATCAAGGACGATCAATGGTTTAAGTTTGGGGGAGTTGATAAGTTAGGATTTTCACCAACTTATCTGGTTGTTCTTTGACTGAATGTGTGGCGTAAAGATCGTTTTTGTACTAGTTTCCGTGCATGAATTGGCTTTTGTGCTCGTAATGTTGTGTTTGATGAATCATGCAGAGTTTTGGCCATAAACAGAGGAGAGTTAGATTTCCAGTTTTAGGTCCACGTCGATCGACGAGGAGAATGAAGGAGGAGCGATCGACGAAGGAAGAAAAGAGAAGATCGACAGAGGCAGCATCCACGTCGATCGACGCCATTGAACATCGATCGATGAAGGCATTTCACCGGTGTTGATCGACGCCAATCTCCCACAATCGACGCAAAGTCGGGAATCCTAGTCTGCGTCTGTTTTGGAGATAAAGCCATATCTTCACCTAGATTTTGTATGATACATTCTACACTATTATAAAAAGCCATGTAGAATTCGTTTTTTAGAGAGAGAGATAATAGATTACTGACCAGAATTTAGTATTGAAGATTAATTAGAGTTTCTCAAGGTTTTTGAAGTTTATGTTTGAAGACAGAGTTCTGCAGGATTATTTTCGAATTCCAATTTTTATGCAATTCAGGTTTTATTCTTCCACGATGAATATTATTTTGAATATGTGTAACTAATCTCTTCCTCAGATTC
>JAPKLW010011752.1:0-10639 GCA_026898455.1 Plectranthus barbatus | reverse complement strand
TAATAATAATAATAATAATAATAATAATAATAATAATAATAATAATATAATATTGATCCACACATATTTTAAATGTGTGGATTTCGAGAGATCTCCACGTAAAAAATTCGAGATTTCGATCAAATATAAAAGAATTTGAGATTTCAATATGAAGAAATTTTGGATCTTAGTACGAAAGAATTACTGTGAGCTGTAACATGAAAAAATCTCGATCTCGGCAAATATTAAATTGTGATTTTGTTGTTTCTAATTCCACAAATTTAATATTACATTTTCATTTCATGTATTCCAATTAAGAATTATTATATATTTTAATTATTTTCGAACTTAAGTTCCTAACAGATTGTATAATACTACTTCTACACCAATCAACTATTCTATACAAACTCTATATGATTTATTACATTTCATATAGGAACCTCCTACATGAATTGTAAGAATTTGTGCAAAAGGGTTCGAATCCGTTATATTCGAAATGGATTTTTGTAATAATTCTCCTAAATTTTTGAATCATTCAAAATTCGCGTGCTCGTTAATTTAAACGAGCATTCGAATTTTGTAACATAATTTATTCTTAAAATATTAAAATCAAAATAAATCAAATTAATTACTAATATTTTAATATTTCGAATCTATGGAATTCGAACCATTTTAGTTATTATATATTTTATATAAAAGTGTTCGAATTTGTGGTATTCGAAATGTAGTTTTGTAATAAAAGAAAATAAAAGAATTTTGAAGAAATAAAAGAAAATAAAAGAACTTTGAAGAAATAAAAAAATAATTTTTTTTTTGAAAAAATAAAAGAAAATTAAAGAAAATGGAAGAAATAAATTAAAATGGAAAAAATTAAAGAAAATAAAAGATATTTGAAGAAATAAAAGAAAGTAAAAGAACTTTGAAGAAATAAAAGAAATTAAAAAACTTTGAAGAAATAAAAGAAAATAAAAGAATATTAGTTGAATTATAAGTATAAGTATGAAGTATAGTTGAAAATTAAGTATATTAGTTGAAATATAAGTATAAGTATGAAATATAGTTGAAATATAAGTATACGTATGAAGTATAGTTGAAAATTAAGTATACTAGTTGAATTATAGTATGAAATATAGTTGAAATATAAGTATATTAGTTGAATTATAAGTCTAATTATGAAGTATAGTTGAAATATAAGTATAATTATGAAATATAGTTGAAATATAAGTATAGTAGTTGAATTATAAGTATAAGTATGAAGTATAGTTGAAATATAAGTATATTAGTTGAAATATAAGTATAAGTATGAAATAAAGTTGAAATTTAAGTATAAGTATGAAATAAAGTTGAAATATAAGTATATTAGTTGAATTATAAGTATAAGTATGAAGTATAGTTGAAAATTAAGTATATTAGTTGAAATATAAGTATAAGTATGAAGTATAGTTGAAATATAAGTATAAATATGAAATAAAGTTGAAATATAAGTATATTAGTTGAATATAAGTATAAGTATGAAATAAAGTTGAAATATAAGTATATTAGTTGAAATTAAGTATACTAGTTGAAATATAAGTATAAGTATGAAATATAAGTATATTAGTTGAATTATAAGTATAATTAAGAAGTATAGTTGAAAATTAAGTATATTAGTTGAAATATAAGTATAAGTATGAAGTATAGTTGAAATACAAGTATGAATTAAAGTTGAAATATAAGTATATTAGTTGAAATATAAGTATGTAGTATAGTTGAAAATTAAATATACTAGTTGAATTATAAGTATAAGTATGAAATATTGTTGAATAATAAGTATATTAGTTGAATTATAAGTATAAGTATGAAGTATAGTTGAAATATAAGTATATTAGTTGAATTATAAGTATATGAGTGTAAAAAAAATACATAATCCGTGCATTCAAATTTTTCTGAAGAAAATTCGAACACTCGCACAAACAAAACATCCACGGGTGATTTCAATACGTGTCATCAAAATAGAACACGTGAATAGCAAGTTCGAATATCTGATATTCGAACCTGCCATATTAATTTTTTAAAATATTAGTTCGAATGTCAAACATTCAAACCATTTATAAATATATATATTTGTTCTCAGTTGGTTCTCAATAAAACAAAACAATAATATTAATAAATATTATTATATTAATACTCTCAACAAAAAAATATTAATAATATAATAAAACCAACAAAAGTGGTTAGAAATTGTCAATTCAAAGAAAAAATAACTTTTATTTTTTTATAAAGATTGATATGTTTTGAATTTGTATCAATTTTTTTTAAATTTTTGATTCCACATATGTAAGCATAACGAGATCTAAAAATTATAAAAAATTAACTTAATTCCATGGATTAACAAAAAAATTAACATTTATTATTAAGAAATTAACAACAATTCATTCTTATACACCAATCAACTATTCTATACAAACTTCATATAGAATATTTGGCAGAGTGTAAGCTTAGTTTTGCTTGAGAGTTCGTAACCTTTTCTGGTTGTTAAGTTGACATATTTGTAGGCGCATCCTTGAATGTTTGAATTTCTGCCCATTAGACACAAAATTTCAGTCGTTAGAGACAAGACAAATAATCCTATACATGGATTATGTTGTTACTTGAAAGTTCGTAGACAAAATTGAAAGAGTACTGATATGGAGTTCTGAAATGATAATTCTTTTATCTAGCTTTTTTATTGATTTTTTCCAGAAGAAGCTTAATAGTTTCTTCTTCACCTTTTTATACTAAATCAACCAATCTTTACATGGAAGTTACCCGATTCAAGGAATTTATAGCTAACATTCTATACAAGGAGTAATTACAGTTAAAAATCTCGCTAATCCCTTGATTCTCGTTAGCTGTTTCCTTGAAGTGCGCCTTTATTGTGGGTTTCTGTATAACTTCCTTTCACAAGTTGATACTTGGTGTTGATCGAGTCATTGTATTGTATTTGCATCTCATCGCGTGTCTCGAGGAGTGGATACTGATGGAATCGTATAAGGTGGTTCGAGCTTGGGTATAACAGATTACATTATAGAACTCTAGAAACTTAGTGCTAAAGTAAGTTTTGACGTATCAAAATATCAAATTAAGGAAGGAACTAAAATTTAGTTCCTAAAATATAATGTATTAATTTTATTATACCACCAACTTATATTTGCAAGAACTCGTTCTTAATTTTTCAATGCACATATTCGACTAAGAACCAACATTAATAATCCATAATCACACAATTTTTTAATGTTTATGGATTATATATTAAACCAATCAGTACAACCCATATCATTTTTTACTCGAGATGTTGGTGATCATTACATTTTTTTTTGAGATCTCGGCTGTTTCCATACAATCCAAATAATTTTTTACTCAAGATCTCGACAATCCATATAATGTATAACAAACTAAAAAAATATAAGAGTTTGTACATATTAAATTCCAACCAATTAATAAATAAATAAATTGTAATATTATATTACTTTAACAATTTCCTTTAATAACAAAACCAATAAAATATTAACTTAAAACAATGAGTTCGAATTTCTTGATTTCGAAATAGAAAAATAATAATATAATATTATAGAAAATTTAATTTTGACATAAATATTAATATAGTATTATAAATAAATATAAGGTTCGAATGTGTCAAATTCGAACAAATATAATATTTTACGATTTTCACATGGTTCGAATCTGACACATTCGAACTCGCTATTTTTGTCCACATATTAGGGTTTTCGGATTTAATTTTCCACATATCTAGGGTTTGCGTTATTTTGGTAATTTTCTCAAAACTTGGAAGTCGTGACATCATCCCTCTAACTAACTTTCAGACTCTCCGTCTTACAACTAAGCAAAAGTGAATCGCCAAGGGTAACATGTGAATATAAACCCTCTCTTCAGGTAGGGGTGTGCAAGACCCGACCTGCACTCGAAAAATCGACCCGAACCGATGAGTTCGGGACGGGTCTATCGTAATCAAGTCATGTGACGGGTGAACTTTTCTCACTCGATTGATTTTTGGGTCGGGTGGAGGGTGTAGTTATCTGGGTTCGGGTGCCACCCGACCCAATCGAACAAATAATACATAAATTTAATAGTTAATACTACATAGGTTTCAAGACACCAGAAGAAATATGGTCTGGTCATCCTCCAGATTTTAGCAACCTCAGAGCTTTTGGTTGCGTGGCTTATGCGAACATCAAAGGAGATAAGCTTGGGAGGAGGGCATTGAAATGCATATTCATTGGGTACCCCGAATGTGTGAAAGGGTACAAGTTATGGTGTCTCGAGCCGGATGTAAGAAAGTGCATCATTAGCAGGGATGTGACGTTCAAGGAGGAGCTGGTAGGAGAACTGGATAAAGGGGCCGAGGAATGGGAAAATATCTTTGAGAAACAAGGTGGTGCTTCAGAGGAACAGTCTGACAAGGTCGAAGGAGATAGATCAGTTGCTGAGATTGAGGTGGAGTCGACCAGTGGGTCGAAGAGAGTACTTCAGGTGGATGGCGAGATCGAGGTGGTTCGAGGGTCAGGTGCACTTCAAGATTATAATCTCACGAGAGATAGGGAACGAAGACAGATAAGACCTCCCACTCGATTCGGATATGCTGATGTCGTAGCATATGCCTTTGTTATGGCGGAAGAGGTAGAGCTGGATGATACTGAGCCGAAGAGCTATACCGAGGCCATAACTTGTAAGGAGAGGCTCAAGTGGCTCGATGCCATGAAGGAGGAGATGGACTCCTTGAATAAGAATAACACCTGGGCGTTGGTGGATAAGCCGGGGGAGAAGCAATTGATAGTTAGCTGTAAGTGGATCTTCAAGAAGAAACAAGAGGTTTTTGGGGTTAGATTCAAGGCTAGACTAGTTGCTCGAGGCTTCATGCAACTGGAATGTGTGGATTATGGAGAGGTGTTTGCGCTAGTGGTAAAACAAAGGTCTATAAGGCTGATAATGTCGTTGGTTGCTCGGTACGACATGGAGTTGGAGCAACAGGATGTGAAGACCGCCTTTCTGTATGGGGAACTGGAAGAAAGATCCTCATGACACAGCCCGAGGGCTTCGAGGAAGCTGCTAGTGGGGAGAAGGTGTGTCTTCTCAACAAGTCATTGTATGGATTGAAGCAGTCTCCAAGGCAGTGGAATAGGCGGTTCGATAAGTTTATGGTTCAGCAGGACTTTGTTCGATGCAAACATGACCCATGTGTGTATTTTCGAGGTAAAAATATGGAGACTCGAATTTATCTACTGTTGTATGTAGATGATATGCTGATAGCAAGTCGAGATAAGCAAGGGATAGCCGAACTGAAGGAAGCTCTGAGTCAGGAGTTCGAGATGAAGGATCTCGATTGTGCTCGAAGGATTCTGGGTATGGAAATAGTTTGAGACAGGGCTCGGAGAAGACTCACATTATCTCAAGAGGGATACTTGATGAAAGTTCTTGAGAAGCATGGAATGAAGGATGTAAAGTGTGTGCTCACTCCGTTAGCAGCTCATTTCAAGTTGAGTGCTGCTGGGAAACTCGACGAGGAGGAAAGGGAGTTTATGAGAGGTGTTCCTTATGCGAGCGTTGTCGGTTCGTTGATGTATGCTATGGTCTGTACGAGACCGGATCTTGCTTATGCTCTCAGCATGGTTAGTAGGTTCATGGCCGAACTTAGGAAAGAGCATTGGACAGCTCTGAAGCGGGTCCTCAGGTATGTTCGAGGGACAGTTGAAAAGGGTCTAGTCTTCAAGGATGATGGTTCGAGCTTGAGGCTCCCAGTCGAAGGGTTAGTGGACTTAGATTATGCAGGATGTATGGATACGAGGAAGTCATTGACGAGTTTTGTGTTCACATCATATGTAACAACGATTAGTTGGAGAGCAAGTCTGCAGAGGGTAGTTGTCTTATCTTCGACGGAGGCAGAGTACATTGCCTTGACTGAAGCAATTAAGAAATGTCTGTGGTTGCTCGGATTCATGAACGATCTGGGGCTTGATCAAGGAAAAATGAAGGTTTCGTGTGATAATCAATGTGCTTTGCAGCTGGCGAAGAATGATGTTCATCATGAGAGAACTAAGCACATAGTTGTGAAGTTCCATTTTATTAGAGATGTGGTGGCAGCCGGAGAGGTCGAGCTGCACAAGGTCAATACTCTCGATAACCCTGCGGATATGATTACGAAGCCTGTTCCAAGTACTAAGTTTGAGTACTGTTTGGAACTGATCAAACTGTTGAAGTCGAACTAAAGAGGAGGTGCCAAGCCGAGGTGATATTGAGCCTAAGGTGGAGAATTGTTGGAGTAGTCTCAATATAACTCGAGGAAGTAGTTCGAGTAGGTCGAGGAGACTAGTTCGGTAAAGTGGGTCGAGCCGTGTAGGTCGAGGAACTCGCGGTGCAGTTCGAGTTGGATAGATATGGAAAATATATTGTGTATATCTTGTTTCCTTGTTAGACAAGATTTGTCCTTATTGATATTAGATTTGGATAGACATAAATCTATTTTAGATAGATTTAGATTTAAATATATCTTACCTTATCTAGGTTTTATATTTCTTATGTATTTAGGAATATCTCCCTATATATACCCCTGCTCCCCACCAATTGTAATTGTCACATACTTTGTATTTTCTTCACCATAATAATATCATCACCGATGAGGCTTGAAGAGTGGACGTAGAGCATAGCTCGAACCACTATAAATTATTATGTTCTTTATTTTCTGTTAATTATTTGTGTCTGCAATCGCTTCAATTCAAAATAGTTACATTTTACATTCCAAATATTGGACATATGAATTGAAGTTAAACTTAAATCAAAGTATAAAATATGATATTGATAACCCTGTCACTGCATATATTATCTTATATTTGCAGAATTAATATGGAATTAGTTATAAAATTATGAAACGAATACAAAGCATTTGTTTATTAGACATGAATATATCGTTTTGTTGAACAACGTGCATGTATACCATTAAGTTTATATTTCTTACCCCTCAATTAATCCATAGATTCTGACACTCAATTTATTTTAAAACACGTGAAATATTAAGAAATTCAATATTATAATTCCTAGCTAACCTTTCACGAAATAATTTGACTGTAACTCTTTGATTGAAACCTATAAAATAACTAAGTAAATCTCAGGAACCTCACTATAAATAGCTAGACAAAGTTCTGCAAAAAAAAAAAAAAAAAAAAAAAAAACCCAGAAAATCAGTCGAAACTCAAGAAATGGGGATCAAGTTTGCCTTCTTCTTCTTCTTGTTTATAAATATCACGAATGACATATCGCAAACACAATTAATTATTTGTATATTTGTGGCTGAATCGCAAATGTGAAGTGTAAAATTTATTTGTGAATACAATTATTCAAATTCAGAACAACGAAGGGTTGCAAGTCATTTTTCAAACTTTTTTTCATATAAAAAACTTCATTAGGTAACAAATTAAAAAAAAAAATCAAATTACCAAAGTCGCGAAAGGTTGTATTTAATTTCTTTTAATCGAATTTAATTTTGGCAAATACTCAAATGAGACGGTCTATTTATTTTTATTGTGAGACGGATTTAATTTATTGAAGAATGCATTTAATTCATTGAAATAGTGTGTTTCTTTATTGTAAATAATATAATTTTTATTGCAAATGATGTAATTCATTTAGAGAAAAAAATTAATGTATTAAAATATGAAACGATGTATTTAACTTATTAAGATAATGTAATATGATTCGTCTACCAATAAAAAAAAAGGGTGATTCTATTCATAGCCACAATTTTTCTCAGTACAGCCTCCAAATTTTTTGAAAATAAGATTATTACTTAATATTACTATTTTACCCTTATAATCTCTAATTTAAAAAATATATATAACCCCATTACGTATCAGCCATAGCCCCTAATCCTATCCCTTTTAACTCTACAAAACTCCATTGCGCCGATGGCGTCTCCAATGCCCCCAATCATGTGTCCCCACAAATAGCCCAATGCAAAGAGTTAATTGCGCGTTATTATTTTCTAGAGTTGTAACATAATCACTACGCACAATTTTTATAGAAAGGTTCCATCGCTCAGGGTTTAGCGGTGAAAACACCTTGCCTGAACCAAAAGGTCACATGTTTGAGCTTTTCGAAAATATCTGGGTGTATAATATGATCATATTAAAAAAAACAATTTCTATGGAGAGCCAAGTGGGGGAATTTCTCACTAAGTTGAGCATGGAGGAAAGGAAAACAGTATTGCTGATGCTATGTCATATAGAAGGAAAAAATAGTACAGTAAATTTTATTCAGTCACTTAATTTTACTTTATCAAATGAAGCCATCAATGGACAATTGTTTTGTTGGGAATGTTGATTTTGCTACTTCTTCGTTAAAAAAAATGCATCATAAGCAGAAATAATTTTTGGGTGAAGCTGCCGTTGGGATTTTGTGTAGAAGAAGACGGAATCAATTTTTCAAGATTAAAAATGAAAAGGAGGCTATGACTATTTTTAGTGGATATTTCAAATTAAAAATTATAAGGATAATATAGTAATATCAAATTATCCTTTTATTTTTTTAAAAAATTTGAGGCTATATTGAGAAATTTTGTAGCTATGTTTAGAATTACACATAAAAAAATGATGAGACCGTCTCTCAGGAGACCAATCCTTTAATTTTATATTTATTTATAAAATTCTAAGTGGTAAATGGTAAAACACAAATTTTAAATGACCAACATACATATCACAAATGACTGTATTTTGTTTCTAAAACTTGTTTAATAATATTTTTCTTCTAAGATTTTAAGTCGCACTTTTAATTTTAAATATATTTATTTATTTCTAATAATTTTAATCCCAAATAGTAACAAAATAGAATCATAAAACCTATTTCTTCTAAAAAAAATTATCTATTTTTACAAATTAATAGTGAAAGTGGAAATAATGTTAGGTGTAATTATTTAAATTTATTTTTTAATAACTATATTCAATAACAAGGAGGATATGATTGTTTTAATGATTGATAAAATTGTAAACCCCGTCAGTAGTAATAGGGATATTTATGTCCATTTATTTAAATTTGGTCATTTCTTGAATTAGAATATAAAAATAGTTATTTAAGGTTTTTGGATAGTCAAAATAATTATTTTGATATATTGAGAATGGATCATGTGCTAATGGATTAGAATATGCTAAATAAGAATAAATTTAAGACCCTTGATTTTAGCACAAACAATTTTTTAGCACATGATCTGCTCCCATTCCTCTAATGAAAGAATTTAAGATCGTATTTTCAATAATATAGATGTTTCGGAAAATCTCGAATTTATGACCTCTTATAATAAATAAGCTTATATGCTTTTACATTTATTTTATATTTCTCCAGCATTTGAAATCTCACATTTTGGCACATAAAGTGGTGGAAAACATCTGACTATAATCCTTACACTGCATGCGTCTCATTATGTAGTCAAAGGCAGATCTACTAAGAGCCTTCATTTTTATAGTATTGTGATTCGAAATGTTCTGGATTAGCTCTCTCATTAAGAAGAAAAAATAGATGAAAATAAGAAAAAAAAATATAATAAGAAGGGTTGAAGTCCAATAAAAGCAAAAAAAAAAAATATATATCAACCTCCCTCACGAAGATTTTCAAGATCTGTACATAGTATATTTAATTATTTCCATATTTACCCACAACGTCTCACCCAATATCTTTCTATTTCTCATATAAAAAATAAAAATACAATTCTATTTTTAAAGTAATGCTAGAGTACGTGCTGCCCATTCATGTGATTCACTTAATTAATAGTTAATATATTTTAAACTATTCAAAGAGGTCACTAAGTAATTAACAATCCATATATAAGCATTATTAATGTTAAACATAGTCTTCGATCTCGAAACTTAATTAATTAAGCATTTTATTTATCATCAATTAATTATAAATAGAAATTTGTAGGTAAGTTCTCGGGTTTTATTCATTAACTCAAGTCAAACCCATCCAATATACTTTAATTGAGGATTAATAAACTCTATTTGGGATGAGTGAACCCATTTGATTATAGATAAAAATCCACCTAAACTGTTTAAGCGTGCTTAACGCAAGTTTTTGCGAAATTTGAATTGCATTTAACGCATATTTCAAATCTACGGATATATGAAATGAAGTTAAACATAAATCTAAGTATAAACTACAATAACTCGAAAATCGATATATATCATCTCAAATGATTTGCACAATTATATATTTGGTCAAATACAAGTATGAAATGAATTGTAATATTCATTTTTTATTAGGCAAGAATATATCGTTCTTGTTGAACAACTTCATTATATTTATATTTCTTACCCCTCAATTATTTACATCCATTCTGACACATTATATTTAAAATTAAGGTCCAATTTTCCAAATTATTAGTGCAATGAAAAACACGTGAATATTAAGAATAAATAAACAATTTGAGTGTAACTAAAAACCAATAAAATAACTAAAATAGATCTCAGAAACCTCATTATAAATAGCTAAGCTCACGTAGACAAACCAAAGCAACAAATTAAAACCAAAAGAAAAAAAAAAAGAAAAACTAGAAAATCAATCGAAACTCAAGAAATGGGGATCAAGATTGCCTTCTTCTTCTTCTTCTTTCCATACATCTTGCTGTTAATCACCACTCCAGCAC
>JAPKLW010011751.1:0-10640 GCA_026898455.1 Plectranthus barbatus | reverse complement strand
CGTCGGGTTTCGGGTCAGCCCTATCGGGCTGCGGGTTAATCGGTCCGGGTTGAATCGGGCTGAATTTTTTTCGGGCTAAAAAATCTTGACCCTAACCCTAACCCATCGGTTTTCGGGCTAGCCCGTCGGGCCAATGATTTTATTAATTATTTTTTATTTTTAATATCTTTTCACTCTTTTAATATTTTAAATAATAAAAAATAAACAAAAGTAATACTTCTCTCTTATAAAAAATGCATAACACATACAAATTTTTAGATAATGATGAATTAAACTATTAAAAACACATTATTTTTTATTTTAGCAATATTTTTAAATTCAAAAATAAATAAACTTAACTATGTATTGAATACTATTTGAACTAAACATAATTATATAACTTAAAACTTAATTAATAAATATGATCTTCAATATTAGAAGTAGATTTTAGTACTATAATTATAATAAATATATTAATTAAAAAATAATCGGGTTAATCGGGCCAACCCGTCGGGTTTCGGGCTCAACCCTATCGGGCCTCGGGTTATTCGGTCCTGGGCTATTCGGGCTAAATTTTTTTTGGGCCAAAATATTTTGACCCTAACCCGCATTTTGGCTCGGGTTAATCGGGCCAACCCGCGGGTTTCGGGCTAAATTGACATCCCTACCCATGGGTGCTACACCATAAAAAAGTGGTGAGACTTGTTTTGTTGAAGAGGAGGCGAGCTGGCAAGTATTTGGTTTTCTCTGATTCTTAATCACCAGCTTTAGCGGAAGAAGATGCAGTGAAGCAGTCAGCACCAGTAGAAGACCAAGTTTATTGCTCTCATTGTACATGTACCTTACTGATTTTCATAAATTTGTGAGAAAGTAATTGAAATAATATAAGTCTCTGCTTATTTTGAAGACAATAACTCTTTGTCTCAAAATTGTTTGCCTCACTCTTAGCTGATCTTTCACTCTGGTATAATCAGTTTTCATTTTTGTCTTAAATTATTAATCAAGAAATATCTCTCCTATTGGGGAGGAAGATTTGTAGGGTGGAAGATTCATAGTGTTGACTGCGTGTTAAAGATGACAATCTTTGAGCATTAGATCGTATTAGAATATTTCATATAAACTTAAAAATTGATCCTTTACCAGCTTAGTGGTTTTTTAACAACATCAAAAAGGGGGGAAATTTTTATGAAGTAATCATAGAAACCACCAGTTAGAGTGTCTCTAGATTAGCTCTAATTTATGCAAAACATGTAAAGTCTTGTATAGGATACCAATTGAGTTGTAATACTGCCGATCAAGACAAACTGGAAACCCTCCAGTTTAGTATCACAAGGTGATATAAGAAATTGGATACTATCCTCGGTACCACTTTGGAGATTTCGCATGAAGAAAATAGTCAAATTATTGATTGTCTTGAAATTCAGATGGCTTAGTCTCTTGTGTCATAGCCAGTTTGTCTCTGTCGTACTGGTGGCAATGAAGCACGAGTCAGTCTACTTGTTCAATCAGTCTACTACATAGAGTCCAGCTTTGCGAACTCCCCTCAGCTTAATGTCAGTAGCTTTATCCTTGATCTAACACTCCGATTTTTCGAAGGAAATAATATATCCATTCTCTCTGAGTTGACTGGTGCTGAGTAAGTTGTGCATCAGGTTGGTGACGAGAGATACATTTGTTAGCCTTAGAATGTTCTGCTCGATGCATCCCCTTCCAATTACTCTGCCTTTGGAGTTGTCACCAAACAAGACAGGTGCTCCTCTGATTGTGTTGAGCTCAGTGAATATATCTCTTTTTCCTGTCATATGTGTTGAGCATCCGTTGTCGAGCATCCACTCACTTTTCTCCTATTGTACATGTTCCTGCAATCATAGAGTTTAGATTTTAGGTCTACGAGTCTCTGTGGGTCCTACGGGATTAGCTCGTTTAATTATCCCTTTAGGGAAACAGCTGATGAAATTTTATTGTTGTCACTAGCGAGAACCTTTCCTCCTTCTGAAATAATGTATGACTTTTGTTTGGGAAGGTGTGGCTATGTGTGTAGTTCTCTTAGATGTGTGTTTCTTCTGAGAACCTCGAAATTTAGGTTCCATATGTGAGTACCTCGGTGGAAGCTTGTTAGACAAGTCTGTAACACTTGGGTTAACCTTCCTAGCCTTTAAATAAAGAGTGTGATTTGGATCTGGTCTCAAGTAGGTTTTCCCCCTACTTGGTACATTTCTCCTCTCAAGTTGGACTTGAGATTTAATTCCCCGGTTAGCATGCTGACCGGGTTGGGTGTTTAGCTTTCTAGCAGTATATACAGGCTATCTGGCTAAACTTATCAAGGGAGCTGACTTCCTCAAAGTGGGAACATACTGCTTAGTCAGCTTTTGAGGTCGTACTGACTTTATGTCAGTATGAGATTTCGCCAGTTTAAGATCATGTTGTTTTACCAGCTTACCCTTTAACTTGGACTTATTTTTCTCATTCTGATCTATCAGCTTGGGGTTGTTGGCTAACCAAGCTTTAGCATTTCCAGTCTGATCTGGCACTTCGAATGCTACCCCATGACCACTCGACTTGTAATACCCCTTGTAATATTCAACCTTATAATAGTTACTCGGATTTAATACAAGGGAATTTCCTCAATTTAAAAGCATTGAGATTTATTGGGTTATGATTGAAGAATTTAATTCTTGTGTTTGAGCTTGGTTATTTTGTTAATCTTGAAGAAATTATCAAGATCTATTGGAATTGAGAAGAATTATTCATGAGTTATATTAATATCATGAAATTGAAAGTACCATATTAGAGATATGTATACTTATATGTATAATTATGATATTATACATGGGAATTGGATATATATATAAATAGGGGGGGAGAGTTATAAGGTAAGCTTTTTCTACCTTATGATATAAGCTAGAGAGAGAGAGAGAAAGCTGCACCATTTCAGAAAAACCCCTCCAAACTCGTCGACTTTCCGGCAAGATTCCGGCCAGCACCGGCCACCATTTGACAAGCCGTCGCCACCATTGTGAAGCTCGTCCTTCGGGCTACATTTTGAGCTAGAGCAGCGATCGTGAAGTTGAGTGTGGACGGAGAAAACGTAGAGAGAAGTTGAGATGGGTTTAATATTCAATTTCGAGTTTAATTATTACATCTTGTTCAAACGAGCTTAAATCGGAGTATTTGCGATTGAATCGTGTTCCTCATCGTGTAGAAGAGCTTCGGACGGTCTGAAAGTGGGTTTTGGTCACCGAAAATCGTCACCGCCGCCGTAAACTTGAGAGCTCGTGTGAGCTTCATTTTCTTTCCAATTCCTTGCGTATTTCTCATATTTGTTAGCATATTCATAATCCTTGTAGTCTAGGGAGTCGATTGATGTAATTGCATGTATGATCGGACGGCCGGAGAGGCCAAAATTGGCGAAAACAGGTCTGCCGTGCGAAGAGTCGGATCAAATATTCATTTCGGTCGAGATGGGTGTGATCTCGGTCGAGTCAGAGGAATTCCAAAAATGGTTGAATATCGGACGAAGTAAAGAACACGGGCAAGATGGATAATATATCGGTCGAAAAGTGTATATCGACTGAGATGGGCTCGTCCTGGTCGATATGCCCATAACGGTCGATATGAGTTCTGTCTCGGTCGAGACAGACATCTCGACCGAGATGGTTCGTCTCGGTCGAAACTGAGAGCCAGACCTTCCAGTGTTGCATTTTCGTTCCTTTCCGAATTCCTTTCAAACCTTGTTCGATTACTGAGATTTAGATATTACATTAAGTTACGTGAGTTGTCCTGTCTTAGATTGTTCGTACTAATTCGAATAACCTTGACCGATTGTAGGAAATTGAAAGCAAGGACAGACGAGCTCATTCTAGCAGAAAGCATCTAAACTAAAAGCCAAGAACGAGGTGGGAAACTATTTCAGTAAAAACTCAAAATGCGTGTTTTTATTTTCAAAATGTGTTATAAAATGCTTTAATTTGAAATGAGACTGCTATGCATTGTTTTTGTGCTATTATATTTGTCCTCTATCGTTTCCCATCGATAAGAGAGAATAATAAATGAGTTTGGAACCAGGTTTTCATAACTGAGCTAGAACTCATTTAGTAGTATGGAGTAGCGACTCCATATGATTGGGATTTTAGAAGATATAAGGGGAAATTTGTTATATGTGGATGTGGAGATTATGAATACGGAGTTTGTGAATGATGAATATTAAACGATCGGGTCTCAAAAAGGATTGCTGAGACTAGTGCACTTAGATGATAGTAGGTTGAGTGTGTTTACATTCCTAACTGATCATCGTAACTTGGAAGTGGGCCAACTTCCAGTTACAACACCGAAACAGATATAATAACATATAAATAGCACGTGCGTGAAAATAAAATGATTTAGATAGCATGGATCTTTTCAATAAAACCCCATGTCTATCTGTGTGAGTTGCATAGCATGTTTCCTATATAAATGTATGTTTTCGGGCATGTTTCTCATTGGGTAGGAAAGTACTCAACCCCTCGCGTTATTTCTAAAACGTGCAGGTTAAGCAGCATGGATGGAAGTAGCGGGTGTAAGCTGGAGGAGCAAAGAAGTTATTTTTGAAAAGTTAATAGATCCTGTGACATGTATCTTCATATACATGTCACCATCACGCTACACACACGCTGCTACACTCTCTGAACTTCCTTCCCTTTTTAATTAATTAAACTTTTGGATATTGTTTGTTAACCTTGACTCGAAGTACATTTTGATGAATACTTTTATCTTTTATTTATATTAAAGTCTTCCGCTTATTAATTCTTGAAGTGTATTTGACAAAATCTGAAACATCAATGTAACGTGGCCCCAAATTGGGAAGGTCAGTTGGGGGCGTTACAAGAGGACTTCCATCTTTAAAAAGTCCCAATTACTGACATGCACACTACATAATTGTTCGTACAAAAAAATGAAGTCAGAGAAATTTACAGACCTAAATGGCTTTAACTTCACCCAGAAGATGTTGTATTGGATGATGTTGTCAATGATGTTCGAACGAGGCATGGAAGTGCACTGCTCACATGCTTTATTTCCCAATTAGAGCAAACAAAGATTGGGGAAGCTCTGAAATCTTTGGGTTGGATCAATGCAATGTAGAAAGAGCTTTAAGAATTCACCCGCAACGACGTTTGGTATTTGGTAGATTGGCGTACTCATCAATCTATGATAGACACCAAGCACATTTACAACCGACATCATTTCATCTAAGACCACATAGATAAGAAAGATATCTCAGTCGAATATATCCGAACAGAGAATCAGTTAGCAGATCTTTTCACCAACCCACTCCTAGAAGAAAGATTTAGGGAGTTGTTCCTTAAACACGGTCTTCTAAAAAAGAAGGGGAATAAAATTAAGTCCGAGCTCTTAGTTTTGGGTTTTTCAGAAACAGAGCACAAATTGACACCATTTCATTAGTTTGTATAGCCAACCAGTTCAAATGGATTAGGTAGACACATCAGCAGTGTGATTGAAGAGAGGCCAGTTTTTCGAGTCAACAAACTTGTCAAGAGCGGTAGATTTGAAGTGTTTTGTTTAAGCTAACACGCCACAGATAATGTTGATTTGAGAGTGATGCAAAAGGAAGGAATGGAGAGATGAAACATGCTTAAATCACTGTAATCATCATTGCAGACGCCAAATTAAGATTAAATTCTTGTATTTCTCCTAAACATCTGGGACATTTTGAATTCCCAGGAGATCTGAACCGTCGAGGATGTTGCACCTTCAAGTATTTAAAGAGGTCTTGGACGATCCTCAAAGCCATACTCATCCCTCAAAACCTCTTCATCAACAATGGCATATTTCCATAAACCACCGGAGTTAGAGCAAGATGCCTTTGAGCAGAGAGATAAGCGGTTGTTCATTTGGAAGAAAGAATCATCATTCTCATAAAGATTACTTCTAAGATGGTTCTCTAGCTCAACAGCTCTCCGCTCTTAGTGAGGGTTTTTACCTCAGAGCTGAAGGGACGTTGGATATCCTTCTCGTACTTTATCATTGGTGATATAAAAGATATTCATATGGGTTGGCGGAAGATCTTCCTTACGTTACAAGGAGTGGAAGATTTTTTGTACGTCTGCTCCTAGTCATTCCTCTCCACAAATTTGTGGGTTGACGAGTAGGTGGATAACCTTCTAATCCTCTTCTCCCTATTCACATTTACGAGACATCGAGAAATTGAGGAGAAGCTAACAGAGGCAGGCTGATGCCCAATAATTATTCTAATCACTTAATCCAAGGAAACCCAGACTGTTCATGGATGTCAAAATAATTACCAATCGATATTAAATCTTATCATGCTCCTATGAATTTAATGCGATGGATAATAGGGTTACCTTTTGATTCATAGTGTCTGAATCGAACTTCGCGTTGAATTCACAATTGATTCCACCATGCAATTTAATTAAATCTGTGAAATAAGAAATTAGTATAGAAGAATTTTACTAACCACAGATGCTTATATCCTCATATGCTTCTAAGAAACTAACCAAAAATTTAACTCCAGCTAAAAGAGATTTAACTCTAATAACCTTCGATATCTTTAATTTAAATCAATCCTACAATACTTATGAGAAAAAAATTACGCAAGCTACACTCATAGACGTTTACGCAAAGCCTTCCCACTATTCACTTGATTTAAATCATTTGTTTAGAAATCCCAACAACTGCAACCCATGTACCTCTGAGAATTAGCAAGCTACACTCTTAGACGTTTACTAAGACGAGAGGCACACTTACAGCCTAAAACCACTTAGTGGAGGTCTATCGATTTTATTCAAAAATCTTGCTTAGTGTTTTTAGATTCAAAATATTTTTAAATGCACACATAAATAATTTCATGTCATTCTATTTTACCAATTTTTTGCATGTAATTAAATATGTCCAAAAATTCAAATATAATTCCCACAAGAAATTAATCACATAAACATGTTTTAAAAGTTGTAAAAAAATAAAGCAGTAAAACATGCTTTCGTATTATCTACACATGCTTATTTCACAAATAATAAATCACACATCACACGAGAACAATTAAAACAAACAAAAAATGTCCCCGCGGCCCCAAAATTAGGAAAAATAAAAGATCTATCAATTACAAAAATAATTAAATACATGTCTTTATGTTTTGGGCCTCCAGGTCTGAATTTGAACCTCCTGGGCTTTTAAGGTTTGTAGTTTGCAAATTGGGGCCAACATATATAATGCAAACCCTAGGGTTTACAACGCAGTGTCACCAGCTGCCAAACCACGAATCACTGCAGCAGCAACAGTCGACCGCCGACCAACCGCCGCGTCTGCGCGCTACCCCCATTGTTGTGCCACTACTGCTACCTCTCCATCTCGTTCTTCATCCCGTAGAATTTTACATATTGAAAATGTAAAAAATAGATCTAATCTATTACAACTGAATTTCATATCAATCTAATCACGGATTTTCTCGTGATTTTACAAAAAAGTTAATTTAATTCAAGCATGGATAAACCATCATGGATTAAGTTAAACGGGCTACCACGAGGAACACAAAAAAATAGAAACCAAAATCCATCCATTGTAGTAAAATAAATCCATACATGCACAAACTGAAAAATTATTTTACCAACAGAGCTATGAAACAGAACCGGGCTCTGATACCAATTGTAGGGATTTTATTGTCGTGAGTTAAATCACTTAATCCAAGGAAACCCTATGAATTTAATGAAGGGATTAAATCCTAGCATGCTCCTATGAATTTAAATCCTAGCATGCTCCTATGAATTTAATGAAGGGATTCGTGAACTGAATCACGAAGTCCGTTTGCCAAGGATCGTTAATTGGAATATCAAAAATAAATTGCTATGCCTATGATTAATCCTAGCATGCTCCTATTGAATATGCATAAGGGGGTTTATGCGGAATACCTGGATTGTGAAACCCTGAAGAACGAGTGCGCAAAGATTCCTCTTGATCTTTCCCACGCACAAAGATTTAATTCCTAACAGATTGAGGAAATAAATCTATGAAAATAAGATAATTATTTCCGAATAAACAAAGAGAGAGAGAAGAGAGAAAATCCTCTTGATCTGATCTTCTGATCTGTATCCCAACTCAATCTGAATATCTGGTGAAGATTCCCTTCAGATTCCTTGCCCGGTTGAGAAGCAGATTTTTTTCCTCGTTTCTCAGATCTAGTCGATCACCACAGCTCCCAAAACCTGGTTTGCTGTGTGCAACTTATGATCTTGTGGTGTGTTGAGATCTGAGGAACTGAGGCCTATTTATAGGAAAATACTGGACTTCTATTGGGCTTGAGTTTCATGGGCCAGACCAGGGACCAGAATGCAAATAGCAAATGAGGCCTATCAATTAATTAATTCTCATATTCAACCCAGAATATAATTAATTAATTATATTGATTCATTCCACCAGAGAATCAATAATGTCCTACCTATTTGCTACCACGTTTTGAGGTACGGGTTGCATGGGCTCGGTATATCCCCACATTTAAGGTTACAGACATTCGTTAATTAATTTAAGCTCTGACAAGCTATTTAATTAATTAACATCTTATATTCCTGAATCAATCCACTCAAACCTTTTCACTTATGCTTGAACTTAATCAGCCTATAGGACTTTAGCATAACGAACCTTTTAAGCTGTTCAGGGAATGTCACCATCCTATACTGGATGTGGTTACCTAGTTCCAGTACCAGACAGTCATACACAAAATGCTATTACCCAAGATACAGATATACAAGCTCAACTAGAGCCTTTCACTGCAACTCAATGTAATACACAATCTGCATATACTTCTTTACCTTCATATAGGCTTAGGATCTCATCAAGCCATAGAGATCTAGGTTCTTTTAATGTCACATAAAAGAATCGATCTCGACTTAGGTCCTTATCAATGTGTGCCCCACACCAGCATACCAAGCCATCCAAGATAAGATGCTTATTACTGCGTATGTTGCAGCCTACACCGACAGTTTATCCTGGAACTGTCTCAGCTGTGATAACCATTTATATCTCGCTAGGTCAAATGATCCATATGATCTTCCATGATCTTCTACACACCGTATGATCTCCCTATCAACGAGATAAGAGGATAATTATGTTTGCGACACATGTTTGTTAATTCAGACAGGAGATGAAAATACAACATTTATGATTCCCAGTATATTAACCAATCGACCTTGTACATAATATACCAATCATAATGCTTTCGGTATATAAATCCATCATTTAATGCAATGGATAATAGAGTTACCGTTTGATTTGTAGTGTTTGAATCGAACTTCACATTGAATCCAAACTTGATTCCACCATGCAATTTAATTAAATCTATGGAATAAGAAATTAGTATATAAGAACTAATTTCAAGATTTAATTAAAAGAAATCAAAATCAAAAGAAATAAGAGATTGTTCTCCTGATTAGATCTTCATATATGTATCCCTATGCTTTCAATCTTGCTACTAGTGTGGATTCCACTGAATTGCACAACAGGACAGAGCAAAATTTCTTCTCCTTCCTTTGCAATCGTCGTCGCCCTCTCTCTCTGCCTCTCTAGGGTTTCTGTTTTGCAACTTATGAAATTTGAGAGGAGAATGGGTTATTTATATTACTAGGTTAAAACCCTAATGGGTTTAAAACCTATTAGGCTTCCATTGAGCATTTATTAGTGGTCCAGATCTGAGACCTAATGCAAATAATAAAGTGGGCCTATGAATTAATTAATTTTCATATCCACAACCCAGGATATAATTAATAATTAATATTAATTCTTTTTCACCACAGAATTAATACTGACCTACCCCTTTATTACCACGTTATGAGAACACGCTGCATTTATCTTATAAATCCCTATATTTAAAGTTATTGGACATTCATTAATTAATTAGAGTTTTTGACATGCTTCCATAATTATTTAATATTTTATTCTCCTGAGCAGTACCACTCAAACATTATCATATGTTCTTGAACTTAATCAGCCTGCAGGACTTTAGCACAATGAACCTTATTGAGCTCCTCAGGCAATGTCCCCATCCTATTGCTCGGATATGGTAACCTAACTCGAGTTGTCAGAATGTTCTACACAAGCTGTTGTTACCCAAGATACGGGTATACGAGCACGTTACTCAGACTCTCCACTATGGCAAGTCAAAGAAATAGTCAACCCATGCATACTCCTAAACCTTCGTTAGGTTTTAGATTCAATCAAGAAACGAGATCCTGTACTCTTTGAAGTCAGACAGAAGAATATATCTCATTGTGGTCCAATCAATACGCAATCGCACCTACTAGCATATCAAGTGATCAAGACAGATCACTTCTTTCCGACTATACTGCAGCCTACACTGACAGACTTATCCTTTAGTTATCTCAACCATAATCACTATATTTATATCTCACTAGGTCAAGGGATCATACTATCTTCTCCGATCTATTACACGCTGTATGATCATCCCTATCGATGAGATAAGAGGATATTGTTGTTCTCGCATATAAGTTTTTTAACAGATACTAGATAAAGTTAAATGTATACACACTTTAATAAATACTTTCTGCATACAAAATCCAACACCCATGGGTAGGGATGTCAATCGGGCTAACTCGTCGGGTTTCGGGTCAGCCCTATCGGGCTGCGGGTTAATCGGTCCG
>JAPKLW010011750.1:0-10640 GCA_026898455.1 Plectranthus barbatus | reverse complement strand
ATTCCACATGTTCACGTACCGAACAGTTCTGACCCATTTTCTGTCTTACAATACGCATGATAAGACTGGATCTAGAATGTCCATCGAGTCCGCCATATGCTACGTTTAGACAATCGCATAATGTCACGCGCAAGCCATACATCACTATAACGAGGATGCAGTGCATCTGACATACCAGCCAAGACATACTGTCCGGCCATGCCATTCGACCACATCCACATGTGATACTGTGCACGCTCCTCATAAGAAGATGTATCAGTCGGCGAACTCGGACAGGGAGTTTGCAGAACAAACAAATGTCCAAATGAATCCAAGAGCTTGACAATGTCACTTTTCCATCCAGGAAAATTCGGACCAGTCAAGGAATTGTGTACGATTGAATTGATGAGCGATGCACTAATAGACATATCTGAAAACAAATAAGCGAACTAAAGCAAGCACATACTACGAACAATTGAAAACAAATATGCATAGAACCTTTAGATAAAACAATGCAATTTGTTCCCTCCAATTGCCCAAGCTAATTCACCGCAAGCTACTGAAGTAGACGTTTACGACAAACGCTTGACCAGACCAAAATAGGTCCTTTAATTTCTCTCCAGGCCAGGTATCCGCTGGCAAAAGAAATTAATATTGGAGATCTTTAGACCATGTTCACCTATCTTGAGCAGGGATCTCATGCATGAGTTGTGCTCAAGCAACATCTAAGCCAAAATAACCACAATCCTAACTCTGGATTTTAAAAGACGATTCGACATACGTACTAGACCCATGCGTCCTGCCCTTAACATCCTTTATTATCCCATTTAGATTAATCTAAGAGACCAGTGAAAGTTGTCTCAATGCAAGCTACTGAAGTAGACGTTTGCTCACAGGCTCCCACTTCTCATATTAAACTAAATGTTTTATTTAGAAACCTCATCGCATTAGAACTAGTAAATTATTTCTAACGCAAGCTACTGAAGTAGACGTTTACGCTTCGAAATGCATTACTTCTAATGAGAGGCCGTATTTGTGGAGGTGTAATGATCTTGGTTAGAAAAGAACCAAAATCCAGCTTAGTATTTTAATTCTAAAGATTTCATGCACACACATTATTTTATGTTCCCATAAATTATGTCACACCCAAAATTCCATCATAAATTAATATGATCCCGAAATTTATAGACACAATTTAAAACATAAAATAAATCACATAAGACATGCTCAAAAATTAAATTGCAAATGCTTATAACAGTAAATAATTAAAGCAAATAATCATGTTCCCTATTATTTACTAGTGCGCAAATAATAAATCACATCATTACGAGAATAAATAAATAAACAAATAAATTCTCGTGGCCCCTCAGATGCGATTACAACTGAAATAAATCAAATCTAACTATTACAAGATTTAATTCCAATACAGATCTTAAAACAGGGCCTCCGTTGGACTTGAAATCTGATTCGGGCTGAAAAAATAGCAGTTGGGCTGCAAATTAGGGTTTCTGGCCCAACATGAGCAACCAAACCCTAGGTTTGGAAACCCTAGCCGCCACCCTCCTTGCAGCCGCCGCAAGCCGCCTTTCCGGCCGCCGCCTACGGCCGGCCACCTGCCCCAGCCGTCTCTTGTGACGCCAGCACCACCAGCCTACCGTCGCCAGTGACCAGCGAGTCGGCTGGAATCGCGCACAAAACAGTAGCAGGCGTACCCCTAGGGCTAGCCAGCGCCGCCGCTATCTGCGGCGGACCTAGTCGCGAGGAGCAGCAGCCTGCCCTCGACCCCGACGGCCTGCTTCTTCTGCCTCCACTGCCGCGCACAGGAGACGTGCGGCCTCTGCGCGCAACCACCATCATCGCGAACGGCGAGCCCAGCAACCCGGCCCTGCGTCGAAGCACGACGGGGAGAGAGAAAGGACGGGCGCGGCCCAGCCGTAGGGAAGATTCCCCGCCGCCGCCACCGGCCTGCGTCGCGCAAAGGAGACGCGCGGTCTGCCTTGCCCGATGCACGACGACCGCCGCCTGCCAGTCACCTTGGCTGGATCTGGGAGCTCGCCGGATCTAGATCGCCATGCTCGCCTGAAATGCGAGCAATAGCAGCAAGATGGGCACGGCCCAGCCGCAGGGAAAATCCCCTGCCGCCGCCACCCATCGTCGTGAAGGGCTGAACCCTAGTTCATGTCGTCTTCTCCGTTCTTTGTTCTTCAATTCTTCCGGATCTAAATTTTACAGATTTCAAAAATAGAAAATACAAAATAGATCTAGATATATTACATGATTTTCCCTATTAAATCTAACCACGGATTTTCTCGTGGTGAAAAACAGATCCAAAAAACAAGAAGGCCACGAGAACAAAAACACCCAAGACAATTTAAATCCATCCATGAACATACATATTTATTTAATTTCAATCTATCCAAGATAGATCCTAAGAACATGAACCTGGCTCTGATACCAATTGTAGGGTTTGAGTCTACGATGGACAACACGAGTTGCCATTAATTAAATTCTTGCCAAGGATCGTTCTTAGGGGACTAGGAAAAAATTTCAATTAAATAAACCATGCGATCCTATGCATGCTCCTACAAAATTAATTGCAGAGGATGGATTTAGGGAATACCTGATTTCACCGTTTGATCTACAGATCTAGATCGGAGCCAACAACGATGAAATAGATCTGGATCTGAATCTGAAAGCCGACGATGAACGGTTGTTCCTACAGATCTGATCTTCTGATCTGTTCCCTTGCTCTTTGGAAATCTGGTGAGGATTATCTACCAAGTTGAATCCGAGATCTGGAGGAATCGATCAGTTCCTCCCTTTCGGATCGCCGCCGCCGTCTCTCTCTATATTTTCAACATACTAAAAAGTCTAACTTGATCTGATAGAGAGAAGGCCTATATATAGTGTTAGGGTTTTGAGAAACCCTAACCCTAATGGGCTTGAGCAGTTCATGGGCCAGATGCAAATAATAAAGTGGGCCCTCTTTATTAATTAATCCTTCCTTGTTCAACCCTGAACATAATTAATTAATAAAACATTGTTTTAACCTTCACCACGGTAACAATGCTGACTGTCCCCTTTATTACCACGTTATTAGGAACGGGTTGCACCAAACTAACATGATCCACATATTTAAGGTTTTGGACATTCATTAATTAATTTGGCTTATGACAATCAACCACAATTAATTAATCTCATATTTCCTGAGTAATACCACTCACTTATTTTCACTTATGCCTAAATTAAAGAATTCAACCTGCAGGGTTTAGCATAATGAACCTTGTGAGCTCCTCAGGGAATGTCACCATCCTGAAATGGATATGTTTACCTAAACGTCCAGACTAAGCAGACCACACACAAATTGCCAGCACCCAAAATACAAGTATTAGAGTACATGTAAGACTCGCCACTCTAGTAAATCAAAGTGTGGTCAATCTGTGTGTGCCCCTTATCCTTCAGTTAGGTTTAAGATCATAGGAAGTTTGTTAGGGATCTGGCTCATTCATTTTACAATGAGAATGACACATTCCACTGTTGATCCCATCAATACATAACCATGTACCGACACATCAAGTAGCTAGGATAAGCCCACTTATGAACCGATGTGCCCCAGCTTAGACCGACAGCCTATCCAGGGACTGTCTCAGCCATGATACTGTTTATATCTCGCTAGGTCAAACGACTCATATGATCCTCTGTGATCTCCCACACACCATATGGTCATCCCTATAGGCGAGATAATAGGATATTATGGTTCGTTGTATATTTGTTTCATCAGACAGCGAGCATTGTTGTAGCAACACATATATGAAGACCAGTGTACAAAACACTTAATCATATATGCTTTCAGTATATAATCCCAACAGTTAATCGCCTATGAATGTAGAATACCACATGAAGAGTATATTTTTGAAATTTACACTTGCATGATAGATTAGGTCGGGTTTGATGTTTACAAAGGAAGAACATAAGTGCACACTAAGTGAGATTTTGAGCCTTTTATTTCATTTGATGTGAGTTTTGCATGTATGTATTCTCTAGAACTTGCTTTGTTTCCGTTTCAAGACTGCATAGTGTGCACGAGTCTAGAAAATAATTTTAGGTCATCTTGTTAGCCAAATTGTCCTAAACACTGTCCCTTACTTATGTTCTATCCTTAGTCAGCCCCGTTGTGCCTTTTAGTTTTCTTTCCTTGTCTATGAGATTAAAAAAAGTTCCGGTTCCCCTCTTGTCTATAAGAGATGATGGTAAATAAAGGGTGGCATATTTTTAAAGAGGATTAGAAAATTTTTAGAATTAGTGAAACAAAAGAAAAAATTGAGCTCTAGAAAAAAAAAAAATTGATGAGAATCCTTATAAGCTCTTCTCAAAAGAAAAAAAAATCATAAGAACATAAAAGAATCGGAAAAAAAAAAGAGAACAAGGAAAAAAACAAGACAAGAAAAAGAGTTGTTGTGTTCTGAGTTGAAAATTCAAGGAGGATGGGTGGGTAAAGTTAGGTTTGTTGAGAGATATGAACTCAACGGAGTTTAGTCACTTGGCAAAATTTTCCCTGCCCCTCACAAAAGCCTACATTACAATTAAATGAAAAGCTCTATTTGATTCTAAGTCTTGTGTGCACATTTAAGCAGTGAAGAAAGTAGAATATTTGCAAGCCTATAGTAGATGTAAATCATACATGGTTGAGTGAATACACATTAAACCCCTAAACACTTGAGTGATGAGTGATACATTTCTTGTGAGGTTCTTCCAAAGTTTACTAATTTTTTTACTTGATTTTAATTGCTTGTGTAATGTGGATATTTCATTCTTGGATTGTGATGAATCTAGTGAGGCATTGCACACTTTGATTACATGAACTTGAGATTTATTCTTTTCTTTTGATTAAGGACAATCAAATATTCAAGTTTGGGGGATTGATGAGCTCGTTTTTTCACTCATATTTGGTTTGATAAATTAGTATTTGTTGTTATGTTATAGTTCATTTACTTTGTGTTTTTAGCATGAGTCACTATAGGAGGGTATTATGCTTGTGGTGGTATATTTATGCAAGTTTGAGGTCAAATTAACTGAAAACCCATTAATTTCTGCTTTTGTTATCTTTAAGTTTAAAACTCAAACCCCTAATTTCAAAGTACTCAAATAAAGAATTTGGAAACTATGGTTAGTACATAGAATAAATTAGGTATACATTCCCTATGTTGGGATTATATCTGAAAGCATATATGATTAAGTGTTTTGTACACTGGTCTTCATATTTGTTGCTGCAACAATGCTCGCTGTCTGATGAAACAAACATATAACGAACCATAATATCCTATTATCTCGCCTATAGGGATGATCATATGGTGTGTAGGAGATCACAGAGGATCATATGAATCGTTTGACCTAGCGAGATATAAACAGTATCACAGTTGAGACAGTCCCTGGATAGGCTGTCGGTCTAAGTTGCGGCACATCGGTTCATGAGTGGGCTTATCCTAGCTACTCGATGTGTCGGTAGATGGTTATGTATTGATAGGATCAACAGTGGGATGTGCCATTCTCATTGACATATGAATGAGCCAGATCCCTAACATACTCCCTATGATCTTAAACCTAACTGAAGGATAAGGGGCACACACAGATTGACCACACTTTGATTTACTAGAGTGGCGAGTCTTACATGTACTATAATACTTGTATTTTGGGTGTTGGCAATTTGTGTGTGGCCTGCTTAGTCTGGACGTTTAGGTAAGCATATCCGTTTCAGGATGGTGACATTCCCTGAGGAGCTCACAAGGTTCATTATGCTAAACCTTGCAGGTTGAATTATTTAATTCAAGCATAAGTGAAAAGGAGTGAGTGGTATTACTCAGGAAATAAGAGATTAATTAATTGTGGCTGATTGTCATAAGCCAAATTAATTAATGAATGTCTAAAACCTTAAATATGTGGATTATGTTAGTTTGGTGTAACCCGTTCCTAATAACGTGGTAATAAAGGGGCGAGTCAGCATTGTTACCGTGGTGAAGGTTAAAACAATGTTTTATTAATTAATTATGTTCTGGGTTGAACAAGGAAGGATTAATTAATAAAGAGGGCCCACTTTATTATTTGCATCTGGTCCCTGGTGTGGCCCATGAACTTCTCACAGCCCATTAGGATTAGGGTTTCTCAAAACCCTAACACTATATAAAGGCCTTCTCTCTATCAGATCACTAGAGACTTTTCAGTATAGTGAGAAAATAGAGAGAGAACGGCGGCGGCGATCTGTAGGGAGAAACTGATCGATTTCTCCAGATCTCGGATTCAACTTGGTAGATAATCCTCACCAGATTTCCAAGGAGCAAGGGAACAGATCAGAAGATCAAATCTGTAGGAACAACTGTTCATCATCGGTGTTCAGATTCAGATCCAGATCTATTTCATCGTTATTGGTTCCGATGTAGACCTGTAGATCAAACGGTGAAATCAGGTATTCTCTAAATCCATCCTCTGCAATTAATTTTGTAGTAGCATGCATTGGATCGCATGGTTTATTTAATTGAAATTTGTTCCTGGTATCCTAAGTACGATTCTTGGCAAGAAATTAATTAATGGCAACTCGTGTTGTCCATCGTAGACTCAAACCCTACACCCTATGGTTTCGACATTCTGGTTATAAATTAATTTTGCAACCGTTATTACAATTAATCTGTTAAATTTAGCAGTGATCAAATTTAAAGTAAAGATAAAAAAGATCCCTAATTTTCAAGTTACATGGCCTATTTATAGAGGGGAAATTGTAACTCAAATAGGTTTTGATGCTAAAAAGTGGTGTTAGGAAAATATTCCTTGATTTATGTTGTAAATCTCCCCTTAGGATCAAATTGTAAAAGTTTTGTTGAATCAAAGCTTAATTAGTTGGTCGATCATTGTTGAATTCTAGCATAGTCTAGCAACTCTTTTGTAATGTCCTGTTTAGGAAGTCTATGGAGTTGTAATAGATTAGAAGTGCTTGAGAAGATTGCTGAAGAATTCTGCAAATGGAACGAAGAAAATCAGATTCCAAGCAACTTTGGAAATGCTAGAGACGCCAGCAGACAAAGTGACAGTTAAGGGCTTAGCAGTCAAGTGCTAAGAAGAATGATTGCTAAAGTGCTAGCAATCATATGCTGAAAGAAGAGACTGCTAGGAGAATTTACTCAGCAGTCAGCAGTAAGGAAATAGCAGAATGCTAAAGGAGTCAGCATTCACTATTAACTCAGGAGATTGCTAGAAGCAATAGTAATCAGGAAACAAGATATCAAGAGATAGCAGAATGCTGTAGAAGTCACCATTCGCTAGTACTTAGCAGATTGCTAGAAGAGCTCAGCAATCAAAAGGCTTAGCAGAGTATTCCAAGCATTCTCCGATAGAATGCTAAGCAAGGAAATACTCAGCATACACTTGCTAAAATGCCCGTTCTGACATAAGGTACAACCAAAGGACAAATAGCCTTCCAGAAGTAGGTAACAAGTCATTGTACACGCCGAAAAGGAGGAAAAACAAGTAACTCTTTTGGACATGGAGGACCGTTGTGTCTAACGGGTCTGGAGATTCAAAGTTTGAATCTCCAGATATAAAAGAGAAGTCCAAACAGAGAGAAGAACTACTACTCACACTCGCAAAGACACTTAGTGAAAGGGATACTCACACTTACAAAGACACTTAGTCAGTTGAGAGCTCCTTAACGAGAAGAATTCAACGCTCTCAACAACCGTAGTGTCCCCCTCATTGAATATCTGATTCTACATTGAAGAGATTCCTTGACTTTGCTCAAGAATCTAATCATTGGGATAACTTCCATCCTGGGAAGCATCCAACAGTCACATCTCTGAAAAGAGATTGACTCCCACGGGCTGTTGCCGAAACCAGGAAAGTTCGGAAGGAACTATAAAGCTTCCATTGCTGTAAAGGTTTTACGAAGATGCGCCCTTGACTTAGCCGCTGCTATCGACCGAGAAGATCCAAGTAACAGAGGATAGTCTTGTAGTGGCTGGCTCGAAAGCTCACCCCCTGCTATAGGAGACAGGCGATTCCTTGTACTTGACCATATCTTTTTAGTGAAATTCTCAGTGTTCGACTGAGGAGTGGACGTAGATCTTTAAGGATCGAACCACTATAAATATTGTGTGTTCTTACTGTTTTATTGTTTCTACTGTTTGATTTAAAACCTAGCAACCTCAAGTTGCTAGAGTATATCTCTGAAACAATCTTAACATCTATCTCGAGCTAAACATTTGGAAAAGAAAACTAAGTGCAAGTTACTTTATACAATCCGCTGCATTTGCTAAGTAGCTTTAGGCCGCTTATCACGACTCTGATCGGGGACCAACAAGTGGCTATGTGGTGAAAAGAGCCGAAATGGAGAAGTTGTTATTTTGGTAGACACACGGGACGTCGACCAACATGAAAGACAAGCCGATTATCAACACTACCCAACGAGAGCTCACCCCAGATTCTCTAATGCCCAACCAGAAGTCATGGAACACCCTCCACCCGGTTTTGATGTGCAAAATGGTGAGATAGAGAAGAAGAATGATAGTCTTGATGAGGTGCTATCTAAGTTTATCAAAGATTCATGCTATCGGGTTGGAAAGATTGAGCAGGAAGTTGCAGTTGTGACTACAAAGGTGGACCGACTTGGAAAGCATGTGCAAATGATTGAGACTCAAGTCAGTCAGATTGCTACCTCACTTGGGACGCAACACAAATAAGGAAAGATGCCTGACACCACCGAAGTGAACCCCAAGAACCAAAAGGAGTGCAAGACAATAAGTTTGAGGTCTGGGACGAGCTACAAAGGTCTAGAAATGCCTCCAAAACAAGTTTGAGGGAAGAGCATCGGAGGAATTGGAGTAGATTTTTCAGTTAAATTCTTGCTTTGAGCCTCCTTCTGTTTCGACCAAGATAGGGCTGCATCGGTCGATGCACTCTTCTGGGCATGTCGATTGACACATGGTATCTTGATCAACATGCGTGTCTCGGTCGATGCCTCCTGTGTCTACTACTCCTCGTCATTCGACATGTCTACTACGTTGATCTCTCTGTGTCAACCCTCCTACGGGCCTTGTCGGTCGAAACAGAGGGCTCTCCTATGGGAAATTCCTCCTCTTCTCCCTTAAAGTTGTTTTGGGGCATCTCTGGATCTTTGTAGCTCGTCCCAAACCTCAAATTTATTGCATTGCACTCCTTTTGGTTCTTGGGGTTCACTTTGGTGGTGCCGGGCAGGTTTCTTTGTTCGTGATGTAATCCAAGTGAGGTATCTATGTGATTGACTTAAGTCTCGATCATCTGCACTTGCTTCCCAAGTTGGTCCACCTTCATAGTCACCATTGCAACTTCCTGCTCAACCTTTCCAACCCAATAGTATAAAGCTTTGATAAACTTGGACCACACCTCATTAAGACTATCTTTCTTCTTCACCACAATCTCACCATTTTGCATATCAAAATTGGGTAGAGGGTGTTCCGCACCTTCTGGTTGGGCATAAGATAATCTGGGGTGAGCTCTCGGTGGGTAGTGTTGGTGTCCCCCTTGCCAGTACTTAATTTGTTAGCCTCCTCGGTTCATGTATTTATCATCGGCTACAGGATCAACCTGTGCATCAGCAACAATAGAAACATTAGAAGTAAGTTTCTCCATCTCCCTCTTAAGCTTCTCGATCTCCTTTTTGAAGGTGTTATTCGATTCCTTCTTTTCGACAACTTTGACTTGTGGTCTCCTCAGTTTCGCCCACTTTTGAGTATGCATGACAATTTTTTTGAACAACTTAAAGGCTTTGTCTGCAGATTTGCTCATCGCAGAACCTCCAGTTGCATTGTCCACCGATTCCTGAGTTCTTTCATTCATTCCTCGGTAGAAAATATGTGCCTGCTCCTCGGTGTCAACTCCATGTACGGGATAGCTTCTCAATAGATCATTGAATCTACTCCAAGCCTCGAACAAGGAATAGTCAATCCTTTGGTGGCATTGAAGAATCTCCATCTTTTTCTGAATGATCACGGATGGTGGGAGGAAAGCAGAAAGAAATTCCGTTCTGAGATCATCCCAAGTCCTGATGTTGCTGCAATCCAAGACTGTAAACCAAGTTCGCGCTTGACCCCAAAGTGAGAAGGGGAACATACGCAACCTGATCACATCCTGGTTGAATTCATTTCGCTTCACAGTGTCACATACCTCCACAAACATCCGGAGGTGCGTGTATGGATCGTCCACCGCTTGGCCACCAAACTGGTTCTGCTGGACCATCTAAATAAGACCGGTTTTGAGTTTAAAGTTATTGGCATTGATGCCATAAAAAATCCCTTATTACCAGGTTGCAGTGAGAACTTCCTTGTCATGGCATTTGGATCCTCATCGTCGGTGTCCTCTCGACGCAGTCTCTCTCTTTCTTGTTCTCTTTGACTCCTTGCAACTTCAACTCTTTTAGCTTCCCTCTTTGCCATCAACTGTTTGACTAATTCTCGCATTTGATTCACCTTTAGGACTAGCAAAAGGGAATTCCTTGTTGTGATTTGCGTGTCTGAATCTTCCAAAGGCGGCATCTTCGGGTCATCTTCCTTATTCTGGTTGTGCTTTAGCTCCATCTCAATGACTGTGTAGTTCTGTTGGGAAATTATTCCTAAAATCTCCCTTAGGACCTATTTGTAAAA
>JAPKLW010011749.1:0-10640 GCA_026898455.1 Plectranthus barbatus | reverse complement strand
ACACATTTTCCGCTGCCAAGTTATACCCTGATAATCCGGGACCAACAAGTGGTATCAGAGCGGACGGTTCTTATAGACCGTTCGTATCTGAGTCGCTTAGGACCGTGATCCGCGTTTCCTTGCGCTCTCTTCTTTTTGCTTGTCTGTTTGATTAGCTCAGGTACATCAAGATGAATATTCCGAAGCTACTCGACTACAAGTCTGTGAAGCATGATACATGGCGAAAGAGGACTCTTATCTCTCTAAAGAGCATTCATCCAGAGATGAAAGATGTGCTAGAGACAGGGCCGATTGAGATCACCAAGATTCAGCACCTGCTAGGAGATCGTCCAGCTGCCGTGATCCCAAAGCCCCAAGACGAATGGAATGCTGAGGACAGGAAGCGGAATCAGTTGGATTCCATTGCTCATGAACTGATCCTGGCATGTCTTCCAGAGTCATTGATGGAGGATGCACTCCAGTTCAACAATGCCAAGGGAGTATGGGATTATCTTGATAGTCTATGTCAAGAAACTGATCAAATGAAACGCAACAAATTGCAGGTTGCGGTGGACAAGTATGAGTCCTTCCAGATGCTGCCTGGAGAAACCATCAAGGAGATGGAGGTGAGATTCAACGCCATCGTCAGCGAGCTAAAGTCCCTGGACAGGAAGTATTCAAATGAAGATCTTAATGCTAAGATCCTGTCCAAGATGCCCAAGGAGGACTGGTTCGTGAAGACCACAGCTCTGAAGGAGAAGGACCTGTCCAAGATGACTCCCAAGGAGTTATTTGCTCAGTTGCAGGCACACGAGTGGGACATCCAGATGGTGAACAAGAATGAGGCCATCCGGAACATTGGATCCCCCAGCATCAAAGATCAAGACGAAGCTTATTTCGTCAAGAAGGACTTCAAATGGAAGCACAAGAAGCCCTTCCATGCTGACAGATCTGCTGCCCAGCACAACCAGCCGAAAGAGATCCCAGTCACATTGGGATCTAACTCAAAAGACGGCGAGAGCTCTATCGCAGATCTTGAGCAACAGATGAAACGACTGGCTTTCCTTCTGGAGAAAGCCAAGTCAAAGCAAGGAGTATCTCTGAGCTCAACTGACGGCAAATTCGTCAAGAGAGCTCCCCGTGCTTGCTACCAGTGCCAATCCCCGGATCATTTAAAGTTTGAATGTCCACAGGTGGACAAAAATGAGCGGGAAAGGCTAAAGAAGCTCTTTGAAGAGCGCGCCTCCAAGGCCGTTGCCAAGGCTATGCTGACCAGGACTGAGGTGCCTGACATACCCGACCATGATGATGGGGAGTATGCGTCAGACGAGGAGTCAGAAGAGGAAGCTCTACTGGCACTTATGGCAGCTTTTGGGGAGGAGTCAGCTGAAGGAAGTGCTGACAGTGAAGAGGCACTTGCAGCTGATGATCAGGTACAATCATCAGCTTCCCCAACGCATATCATGCCTTCTATTTGTTTAGACGATTCTGAGTCGCGTTGCTCCGACTCAGAAGCTGTCACTATAGACATTCTTCAAAAAGAATTTTTAAAATTTTATGAAATAAAGAATGTCTTGGCTGGCGAAAATGCTTCGCTGAAAGATCAAATTTCTGTTTTGACCAAGGAGATTGAAAAATCGAGGTCAGTCAGTGAAGAGCTAGCCACTTTGAAAAAGAATCACTTTTAGTTGCTCCAAGATTTTCAAATTACAAAAACTGAGCGAGATAATTTTCACAATCTCGTTCTGGAGCAAGAAAATAGAATAAATTTTTTGAACAAAGGCTCAAAGGATTTGGAAAAGGCTCTATCTCATTGGAGAAAGCCTTCTGATAAGTCCGGGTTGGGATTTACAAAAGATTTGAGCATAAATCAGCCCGAACGAATCAGTACTGGTAAGGGTAAGGGCAAACTGGTAAATGCATCAGCACCAGCTGGTAATACCAGTCAGTCCCGTGTGGCTGATCAGCATAGGAACCATAAGTCCAGATACATAGGTGAGTCATCAAGACAAAATCCTCAACTGGCAAGATCCTTTGCTGACAGGACGCCAGCATACCCAAAGACGCAGACTAAGCCGAATTATTCTAAGGCAAGGAAGTCAGCGTCAGCTGCCAGTGGAATCCGACAGCCAGCACCAGCTGTCCAGAGATTCCACGCCCAACCTTACAAGTATGCCAGTTGCCAGCATGCTTACAAGGGATCCAAATCTCAGCGGAATACTGAGAGAAGGATATCTCCCGATAGGAGGAACACCTATTGGAGGCCTGAGCCCAATCAAAACCATTTCTCAAGGGCTGGGAAGGCTAATCATCGTGGTCCACAATTCCAGAGACCACCAAGGCAACACAAGCGGTCGGAAAGAAATTTCCGACACCCTCAGAGGAAGAATACTTCCAGAGGAACCGCACACACAGCCACACCTTCCAAAAACAAATCCATGCATTATTTTAAAAGGAAGGGAAAGGCCACAAGTGACGTCAGCAAGGGTAACACCGAGCTGAAGATTACTCAAGTCTAGATTCCAAAAGGAATGATCCAGAGATCTAACCCTGCAGGACCCGCTGATGATCGGGGACCTAAATAATTTCATTTTCTTGCAGGAACAGGATCATGCAACACAGCTTCAGAGATCGAGCGAGTGGATCATAGATAGTGGTTGCTCGGCTCATATGACTGGTGAGGAGTTCCTATTCTCTGAGCTCACCAAGGTCAGAGGACCGCCAGTCATATTCGGTGATAACTCCAAGGGCAGAGTTATCAGCAAGGGTTGCATCGAGAAGGATGATGTCTGAATTGTGAATGTATCCCTTGTCACCAATCTGAAGCACAACCTCCTGAGCATCAGTCAGCTGTGCGACAATGGTTATACCATTGTGTTTGACAAATCAGGGTGCCAGATCAAGAATGAAGAGTCTGGCGAGACCAAGCTGAAAGGTGTCAGGAAAGGAGGTCTCTATGTTGTTGACTGGCAAAGTGGGAAGACTGATACATGCTTTGTAGCCACCAGTTCCATGGAAACTAACTGGCTGTGGCACAAAAGGTTAAGTCATCTAAATTTCAAAACTATTAATTATCTAACCAAGCATGATCTTGTAGATGGTCTTCCCAAGGGCGGGTTCAAGAAGGAAGGAATTTGCTAAGCTTGCCAGCAAGGCAAACAAACTAGGAAGTCCTTCAAGAACCAGTCGCCAGTCTGCCCCAGTACCAGTCAGGTACTCGAGTTGTTACACATGGACCTATTCGGACCAGTAACACCGCAAACCATTGGAGGAAGACGATACTCGCTGGTGGTAGTCGATGACTACTCGCGCTACACCTGGGTAAAGCTTCTCAGAACCAAGGATGAGGTGAAGATCATTCTTCCAGAATTGATCATCCAAGCTCAGAAACAGAGAGAAGCTGTGGTAAAGCGAATTCGATCAGACAATGGGACTGAATTCTGCAACAGTCTGCTGATGGATTTTTGCGCGGAGGCCGGGATCAAGCATGAGAGATCTACTCCAAGGCAACCGCAGCAGAATGGACTGGCAGAACGTAGGAACAGGACGCTGAAAGAAGCGGTCCGGTCCATGCTGGCTGAGTCTGGCTTGGGACAGAGTTTCTGGGGAGAAGCGTTGGTGACTGCCTGCTACACTCAGAATAGAAGCGGGATCAACGACAGACTCCAGAAAACTCCCTACGAAGTGTATTTTGGTCGTAAGCCTTCTATAACTCATCTTCGTGCATTCGGTTCACCATGTTATATCCATAATAATGGGAAGTCGAAGTTAAATGCTTTCTCGCCTAAGGCTGATGAGGGTGTGTTTGTCGGATATGGACATCCCTGTCACAAGGGCTATAGAGTATTTAACAAGACTACCCAGCTTGTGGAAATAACATGCAATGTTGTTTTTGATGAAGCTACTTTAGTGCGCAGGACCTTACGCCAACTGGCTGAAGATGTTCCTGAGGTCGAGGATGTCAGCGACCAGTTGGGCAGGAATTCTTCCGATGCTCAACCAACTGGTTCGACTAGACCTATGAATGGATCATCTTCACAACCAGTTCCCTCAGGTGCCCATCAGCAACCTGAGAGGGTCGGTGATGCAAATGACCTTGCTGAGACCTTACACTCAATCTCCCTGAGTGGATCTAGCAAAAATCAAGGGGGAATTCCGACTGGAATCTTTGAGCCTGAAGACAACGATGAACCAGCTGGAATGGAGATACCAGCTGATACTGACAACGTTGGTGAAGGCTCGGGAAGTCAGTCAGACAGTGGAGCTGATGAAGATGTTCCGACTGGCGAAGGTCAACCACCAGTTGAAATTCCAGTTCCGACTGGTGAAGGTCAACTGCCAGTTGCAGTTCCAGCTCCGACTGGTGAAAATGTGGAAGCACCAGTTATCAGGACAGATGAACCTATTTCACAGCCGGCACCAGCAGTCGCTGGTCCTCCCAGATGGCTGAGGGATCACCCAACTGATGCTATTCTCGGTGATCCGGAAGGTTCAGTTAAGACTCGACACGGCAGTGCGCTCCTGAGTTGCATTATTTCTCAAATGGAACCTACTTCCATAGGAGTTGCGCTAGAATCTGCTGATTGGATTAATGCCATGCAAGAGGAACTTGCAGAATTCACTCGCAATGTTGTTTGGGACTTGGTGGAGAGACCATCACACCAGTCAGTGATTGGCACCAAGTGGGTTTTCAAGAACAAGCGAGATGAGAATGGCACCGTGGTCAGAAATAAAGCTCGTTTAGTCGCCAAAGGTTACAGGCAGTGTGAAGGGATCGACTTCGATGAGACCTTCGCACCAGTTGCAAGAATGGAGGCGATACGGCTGTTCCTTGCGTATGCAGCGTATCACGGCTTCACAGTATTCCAAATGGATGTGAAGAGCGCCTTCTTGAATGGCGAGCTAAAAGAGGAGGTTTATGTTGAGCAACCTCCAGGCTTTGAAGTTGGCACCAAGGTGTACAAGCTGAGAAAGGCCCTGTATGGATTGAAACAGGCGCCCAGGGCTTGGTACGAAACGCTGTCACAATTCCTTATCAGCAATGGATTTCGGAAAGGGAAGATTGATAGAACTCTCTTCCTTCTCAAGGATGGAGGTGACATGCTGATGGTGCAGATCTATGTTGATGACATCATATTCGGATCAAGGAATATAACTCTCTGCGAGAAGTTTTCTCAACTGATGCAGACATCATTTCAGATGAGTATGATGGGCAAGTTAACATACTTTCTCGGACTCCAGGTCCAGCAGTCAGCTGATGGAATTTTTATCAGCCAGCGAAAGTATACGAAGGAGTTAATTCAGAAGTATTGCCCAGAGAAAACTAAGTCCCTTAGAATACCTATGAGCCCCAGTTGTCAAATATTTCTTGATGAGCAAGGTGAATCAGTTGATCCTACCATCTACCGAGGAATCATTGGATCACTTCTCTATCTCACAGCCAGCAGACCCGACATCTCGTACTCAGTCGGAGTGTGTGCCAGATTTCAAGCCAATCCGAAGAAGTCACACATGGAAGCTGCAAAGAGGATAGTGAAATATCTGAAGGGGACTGAATCTCTTGGAATATGGTATCCCAGAAATGATGAACTTACACTCATTGGATATTCAGATTCAGATTTTGCTGGATGCCGTATAGATCGAAAGAGTACCAGTGGTACGTGTCAGTTTCTAGGACACAAGCTAATCAGTTGGTTTAGCAAGAAGCAGCACTCAGTTGCTACATCTACCACTGAAGCTGAATATGTTGCCGCTGCCAGTTGCTGTGCTCAAATTATTTGGATCAAGCAACAACTGGAGGACTATGAAGTGGACACTGGCTGTGTTCCAATCTATTGCGACAACAGCAGCGCTATGTGCATCACGAAGAATCCGGTTCACCATTCTAGAACCAAGCACATAGATATTCGACATCACTTCATACGTGATCTTGTCGAGAAGAAGGATGTCAGCGTGGACTACATCAGAACTGAAGATCAATTGGCTGACATCTTCACCAAGCCACTACCAGAAGCAAGATTCAAGGAGCTGTGCATCAAACTCGGTCTTCTAGAGATTGATGCGAGCCCAAGTGTTGAGGAAGAATGAGTCCCAGCTCTCATTCTGTTCTTGGTCTTCAGGAGGATGCTGATTACGACTAAGTCCAAGCTCTTAGTTGTTTTCATTCAAGTGGTATCTCTAGCTCACTGATGGTTACTACTGGCGGAACTTATTCCTTAATTGTCCAAGGAAATGAGTCCCAGCTCTCATTTCAATTTGCCAGCATAAACAATCAGTTCAAGCAAAATTGGGTCCCAGCTCCCAAATTCAAGCGATGATAAGAAGTGGATTTCTTGAAGAAAAGATGACGCGGAATAAAATTGAGTCCAAGCTCTCAATTTTCTTATCCTTCGAGTTGTCAGCAGACAACTGGCGATTTCCTACGACTGACTCGGGTGCCAGTTGTAAGTACCAGTTGTCAACTGGTAAGGAGGCCACGCTGACAGGGGGAAGTATTCAACTGGCATATAACTGTTGACCAGTTATACTACTGATGACCAGTTGAGTCCCAGCTGTATCAGAAAAGGCGGGATTGTTCAAATCCGACTTGCGTGTACAGCCCTCAGAATTTAATGCGGCATTTAATGCCACATTTAATGTGCACAGTGTCTGCGCAGTCCGACGCTTGGGTGCCACCAATCGCTGTGTGCCACGTCAGCCCCACGGCGTAGCCCACGTCAGCACGACCGCGCACGTCTCACAGGGAACCGGGCCTGCTGATGACCGTCGATCCTCGCTTGCTGAGCGTTGATTCTGGACGTCTGATCCTGCATGGGCCGAGTATAAATACCCGATCACTTCCTTCGGGTTAACCTTTATGTTTCCCTACTTTCAGAACCCTATCTTTCAAAGTTCTCTCATCTTCCCTTGAGATTTTCTGAAACTTGAATATTTCTGAAGTCATGGCATCATCTTCTCGACCTCCAGCTGATAACCCTCGACCTACAGATGATAACTCTCCACCTACAGCTGATAACCCTCCATCTACACCTACATCATCCCAGCCTGGTTCACCAGACCTACCCCTCGCTGAAGCCCATATGCCAACATATACTGGCATAGTGAAGATTGAAGATGTGGATTACACATATCCGTTCGCCCGACTGGTTCAGTTGAACAGACCGGCGACCAGGGGACAGCTCTCCAACGCGCAGGTTAGGGCTGCTCAGGTCCAGAAAGAGAAAATATTGAACGCGAAATTGGCCCTGAAAAATTACGGGGAGGAGCTGATGGAGATGATTGACCGAGAAGAGCTCCGACAGTACCTGACGGCGACACCCCAAACTTTTCATCCACACATGGTAGCCAAGTTCTACGCTCGGGCCGTGATAGCTGACGACAGGAAGTCTTTCACAACTTCCGTTTTTGGTCACCTGATCACCGTCACTGCGGAATACCTCGCCGATCTCTTCGGCCTGAGGAATGAAGGAGAAGATGTGGCCACGTATCTTCAGGATGATACGGCGGAATTCCGGAGGAGGTGGGCGCAGTGGAAGAAGCCAGAAGTCACCGCCTTCCGGACTGGCATGAAGAAGTCCGAGATGGAGGAGTACTGGCAGATGGTGTGCGACATTGTAGTTCGCATGCTACAATGTGAAGTCGGCTCGTACGCCGAGTTGAGCCTGCGGAAGTTCTCCGTGATATGTGCCCTGGTGGATGGAATTCAGGGCAACTGGGCCGAATTTTTCTTCGGCCGGTTGCTGGAGAATGTGGCGCGGAACATCATCGTGCCAACGGAAGGGAGATTTGCCCACGCCGTATCCTTCGGGCTGAGGATCAGCCACATCCTGGAGATGGAATTGGGTGATGGCGTGGATCAGGGGGAGCAGCTGGTTGGTTCCGACTTCATACCAGCCACGAAGGCGAAGCTGCCTCACCCAGATTACAAGAAGCCACGAAGGCTGAAAGGGAAGTCAGCAGTGGACCCTGCTGAGGTCATTTCTGAGGAGGACACAGAAGACCTGGGAGAGCAAGTGCCAGCCGTGGCTCTCCCACTGACTGAGGAGGCAAGAGCTCAGCTGAAGCGGAAGCTGGAGACGGAGTCTCTTTTCGACACCATGGAAGGCGCGGTGGCTGAGGCGACTGGTATCCACCCACGGGATGTACAACTGGTACCAGTCACCAAGAAGCCATCCCACAAGAAGCCTAAGACCTCCCAGCACCAGCAGCCACCATCAGCTGTTGCATATGACCCTGAGTCTGGGAAGATCTCCATCCCAGTCAAGAAGTCCGTCTTGGGACTGACTGAGGAGGAGACCCTTGAAAGGATGACTCGCAAGAGGAAGCGCATCCAGACCAGAGCTCAGAAGCTGGTGGAGCAGGCGAAGAAGGAGCAGCAAGCCTCCATAGTCAGGAAGAGGCAGGCCCAGGCAAGGCTGAAGGCCTTGGCCGACCAGCAGAGGAGAGAGGCGGAACTGGCGGCTAGGGATGAGAGGTTTGCCAAAATCAAGGCCGAGACAGAGGCCAGGCGCCAGGCAGAGCTGGCAGAACAGATGAGACTGGCGGCCAAGGGCAAAGGAAAAGTGCTCAAAATCTCAAGTGCCGGCCGACCAGCACCAGCCCCACCAGGCAAGCTCCTTCCTGAAGAAACATTTGAACAACTGCTGGTGATGGGTGCTGACGAAGACATAATGTCTATCGTAGACCAGTACCAGGAGAAAGAGGAAGCTACTGGTGGAGGTGAGGACGTCCCACTGGCTGCGCAAGGGGAAGCCAGTGGAGGAGCTGCAGAAGACCCACTGGCCGCGCAAGGGGGTGCCAGTGGAGGAGAAGAAGAACGGGCGACCACCCCGGTACAACTGGCGAGCTTCTCGAATGTCAGTTCTGAATCCGAGGATGAAGAGGAACCAAGGGCTGAGGAGCCAGAGCAGGAGCCAGCTGCGGAGGTGGTTCATCACTCAATGGTGCAGAGGATGGAGCCAAGGGATCTGTTCCCAGACATTGATGATAAGGCTCGTCATCCAGCCAGTCGCCCCCGATCCACAGATGCCTCGACATCATCTTCCGGGCGACCAGCAGCATTCTCTACACCACCAGTTAGGCGTGCACGAACTGAAAGGCGCCCTTATATGCTCTGCATCCAAGAGCATCAACTGGTTGATGAGGATACTTTCCAGGCACGAGTGACAGGGGTGCACCGGTGGGAGCAGCGCGGGGAGATGGCTTTTTATAACTCAAGAGTGCCAGAGCCATCTGCATTCAACATCATACCCTTCAGCGGACTCCCACACCAGTCGGTCTATGCCTCCAGAATCACTGACTGGTGCCTGCCCCTGCAGCCAGTAGAATATTACAACTCCACTCTCTATGAGTATGCTGAGAACATCACGATGGAGGTGGAAAATGCCGTCAATGACGAGATGATATCCAGCTACCGAAGGCTCTGGAGGGTGGATCCGGACCTATGTCTGGAGTTCCGGAGATGGCGGATTTTTGATAGATGCCAGCGCCTGCTGATTGTGGAGAAGCGGGCGGTTCTCTATGCCAGGCTGGGTCTTGGCTACTGGAGAGCGGAGGAGGAGTGGGCTAATGCTTTCATGGGCACCGATCCTGAATGCCCCCAGCAGCTGTCTACAAGGAGGATCCAGCGCCGCTTGCTGAAGATTGCAGAGTATAGGCAGCTGACTGGAAGCTCCGGCCTCCCGCCACTGAAAAAGGTCAAGTTACCTTTTCTCTAGTTCCGAGTCACCAGTCGGGGGTACCAGCTGACGTACGCGCTCCGACGCCTCAACGTGCTGGTTACCCTCCCGAGGATCCCTCCCTACCATGCTATCCTGTTCGACATGGCTGCCTGCGCCTTGCTGGTAGACCACATTGTGGAGGAGGATCCTTCTAGTGGTTTGTGGCTGACCCTTGCCGTCCCTCCTGTTCCTATTGTCTCGGGCGATCTCGTCCCTGATCATATGGACTGGCAAGTGGTGGATTTCACAGCCCCACCCGTTTTTGAAGAAGTCCAGCCAGCTCCAGCTGGGGTGCCAGTAGCAGAGCCAGCAGCTGCTGTATCAGCCGAGGAGTCAGCAGCAGCTGATGCACCAGTCTTGGAGCCAGCAGCAGCACCAGCGGAGGAGCCAGCCCCGATGGAAATATCAACTGCATCTGAACCAGCAGCGGCTCCTTCCGCAACTGATGCACCTTCCTCTTCCACTGAAGTGTCAGCACAGCCAATCTCCGAGATCCATCCCCCTGCGCAGCTTCTTGCAATCATTGATGCCAGGATGGACCAGCGCTTCGCCAGCTTCCAAACTGAGATGACTCAACAAATGGAGTCATTCACCGCTGGAGTGTCCTCCTTTTTGGCGCGGATCCAAGAGGGGGAAAGTGCGCGAGCATGTGCTGAGGCTGAGAGAGCCCGTCTTGCTGAAGAGGAGAGGAGGATAGCTGCTGAGGAAAGGGAGAAGAGCAGACAAGATATGGCAGTGCTCACTGAGATCCTGAGGTCCTTAACCAGCAGAACTCAATCACCAGGATCATCTTCTCAGCCATAGTCTAGCTTCTTCATTTTGTTGTAAGTACTTGTATCTCTAGACTAGTCAGTTTTCTATCCTGTACTTGTAACTGCAACATATTAATGGATTGATTACTGACAAGTTGATGACAATTCCTCATTGTCCAACAAATTGTCT
>JAPKLW010011748.1:0-10641 GCA_026898455.1 Plectranthus barbatus | reverse complement strand
TTAAACATAATCATGAAAGGATAAAACCTGTAATAAAACTTCATAGAGAAAACAAGTCTTGATATTGCATCCAATCTTCAAAGGTTCGAGTCCAATCTCACCACAAAGCAAAAGCAACTCAAGAACAAGAAAAACTCTAGGGTTCAAGTCTCCAAAACAGCATGAATGTAAAAAATCGCCTAAGTAGAATAATATATACTAGGTTTAAATTGTCCCAATATGGAAATAAATTAAAAACAGCAACTTCCAATTTCCCGACCCGAATTTCGATCGACACCACGCCAGTCGATCAAAATGGGTGCTTCGAACTCGATCCTTCCAAAGCCATGTTGATTCTTCGCGTTGAAACTCCCTGTCGGTCGACAAACATTCTGTCGGTCGACAGAATCTCAGACGGTCGATTGGCATCCTGTCGACTGCTCTGAACTCCCCTGAACTCTCGCTTCTCCATCTGCCTCTGTTTCGATCGACACAGAGGACTTCACCACACGGCTCTTTTTCTCACTTAGCCAATTTTTCCTCTAAAAACCTGTATTTTTCAGCATGACAAGCAAATTAGGTACAAAAGTCATGCGATGCTCATAATTCAAAGTAAACACATCCTAAATCTATCAAAACAATGAGAAAATCCATAGATAAGTGAACGAAATAGCGCACTTATCAACTCCCCCAAACTTGAACTATTGATCGTCCTCGATCAAGACACCAAAAGAAACTTAAATTCATGCAAACAGAGATGTGCAAGGCCTCACAAGATTCGTCACAATCTAAGTACACTCTCCTCCAAAAGATAATGCAATCAAAATCCAATCCAAATCATCAACTGTTTTGGGAAGAACCTCACAGATAGGAAAAATTGTTTCAATCACTCATCACTCAAGTGTTTAGAACATGTGTTTCACTCAACATCAAGTAATACAGTTTTCTTAACCATAAGTTTGGCAAATTTCTCATCTCTCCACTGCTTAGAAAGTAAAATACTCGGTGAATCAAAAAGGTCTTTAATTTGGTTGTAATGAGGCTTTTCTAGAAAGTAGGTCGTTTTAGGCTGAGTGACTAGCACACTTATGATTTTTACAACTTCCCAACTGTCAACCCACATCACATCATTTTCTCAACTCTTTTCTATACTTGTATTATTCTCCTTCTTTTTTTTTCTTTTCTTCTTTTTTTTTTTTCTGACACATTCAGTCAACATCTACATTTTCATTCCCATAAGTCATCCTCCCCCCAAACTTATTCAACACGAAGGGAAGAATAAGTTTGAAAGTCAGCTTGTAGGAAAGGAATCTGAACCTCACTCCCTCGGTGGACTCCATGAACGCGATCCGCGCAAGTTCCGGCGGCCATAGCGCAGGGCTGGCTCGAATGCTGCGAAGTGGTCCTGCATCTGATGGGTCAGATTGGCAATGGCAGTGTTGTGGGCAGTGTTGTAGTCCTCCTGCTACCTTCGGATATCGGCAAGTAGGGTATCCTGCACCAACTGATGGTCGCGGACCTCGCGGAGCTCTGTGCGGAAACTATGGAAGTCGGCTCGCTGCTCCTGCATGAACTGGAGAAATGGAGCCCAGTCCGGAACGGAGGTAGAAGACCCTGCACCGGCATAAGAAGTGGAAGCACCGCCCCCGCCTCCTCCCTGAAATGGAGGGGCATCAGTACGGGGCGGCGCGTCTCATTGCAGCTCTGCCCATCGCCGCTCCTCGGCTATCCTCGCGGCCTCCTCCTCTCGAGTGAGAATCCTCTGATCTGGCAGTGTGCCAGGATGGTGGGCCAGTCGGTAAGTGGGCGCCCCGCCATCGGAACTGCGGGTCCGATCCATATGAGCTGGAGTGGACATGAGCCAATTGTCGCGGAAAGTGTAGTCCGTGACGTGAGTAAGCTCGGGGGCTGGCATGAGAAAATGGTCGCCGTTTGTGAATAGCAGGAAGATCTGACGGCGGTCCTGATAGATGAATCTGAACTGCTCCAGCTGATCAATCTTTAGAGTCCGTACACCCCTCACCGGGGTGTAATGGTCAACCAGAATCCCGAAGTGTTGGGCTATGGGGGTCACGAACCCTCCACACCAGAAGTCCCCTGGGGTAGCAACGATCTGACGCTTCCAATTCTCCATGACAAATGCTGCCAGACTGAGGTGAACGCCATTCAGCATGGCCCACAGGCAAAACATCTCGCTCCCCCGAGCCTTCCTGTGCTCATTTCTGCCGAACACTGAGAGCCCAAAAGTCTTCTGTATATATCGGAGCACGGGATTATCGATCGTGGTGGCCTTCATGTTTGACTTGCTGAAGCGGGCCGGATGTGCGACAGAGGAAATAGCTGGCCAAAACTCTCCAAGCTGGAACTCAGCCGGCTCATGGTACATGCCCCCCGGCTCACACCAAAAAATCCGGTCCAGCTGCGTCCTACTGAGCCGGCGAGGCTGTCCCTGAAGCTGGAACTGGATCCCGTTAGGCTCGACGGGACCCTGGCGGCGGGGTGGCTCGATGATGTGGAGAGAGACGAAGAACTCCAGACAGAGTGGCGGAATGGTGGGCCACTTCTGGGCGATGAAATGCCCCCAGCCGCATCGGGCGAACAAATCCTTAACATCAGTCCCAAGCCCCAGCGTCATCAAATCCTCATCATTCGGGTACCGAGTCAGCTTCAAGGTGAAGCGCTGCATTTCCCCGAAGCGCTGCTGGTGATCGGGAAAGGCGAACTCAGGCACCCAACCGGGTTGCTCCTCAGGGGGTATCGCCCGCTCCTGATCCTCGTCATCTTCGGCCTCAGATGCCGGATTCTCGTGCATCTCCTCATCCGAAGTCGGGACATACTCCTCGTCGGATGATGCCATCAGTATCTCTCTGCAATAACAGCAACCCATAATCAGCACAAAGAAGCAATATGACAGGAACCAACTCCCCCAAACTTGCCTAGAGCAAGTAAATCCAACATAAGCAACCAATATCAAGCATGCCTATGACCAAGTAACCACCCAATCATGCAATTAACATCAAAACCAAGTGCAAAACGTAATGCAAAGAGCAATGTAGGCACAATTTGCAATTTGGAGATGTTAACAAACGTGCAACAGTAAAGGGGGAACAATCTCAATCCTCAAATCCCCAAAATTCCACAATAATCAACAAGTAAGCCACAAGGAACTCGAATCGACTCTCCTACAACCTAGAACAACCCAAAGTAGCCCGACACATGCAACAAATCGAAAGAATTTCAACAATTGTAACATAGCACAAAAGGGCAAAAACTAGGGTTCTTCATCAAAATCAACACTAAATCAAGTTAAAAACAAGCACAGAGATGAAATGAGAGGGGGAGAAAGGATTACCTTGTGTTGGATGGGGAGGGAAGATGAAATTTCGAGCGAGGGGGGGGGGTCGACGATCGCGTGTGTCGAAAGAGAGGAGAGAAAGAATGAGGGGGGAAAGGTCTGATCGTGCGATTTTAAAAAATAGATTCGCGCGTCTGTTTCGACCGACAGGAATCCTGTCGGTCGACAGACGCGCCATTTTTTGATTTTTTTTTAAAATTTAATTATTTAATTAAATAAATACGGGACTGAAATTTAAATGAAAACAACTTGTGTCGATCGATAGAATTTCTGTCGATCGACACACTTATTGACGGACAAAAAAAAATATACAAGACATGACCTTGTCGATCGACAAGATTTTTGTCGATCGACAGACTTCCTATACTTAACCAAATTATGTGCAAACTCCTCTGTCGATCGACAGGATACCTGTCGATCGAAACAGAGGCAAAAATTTTAAAAACTCTATTTACAAGCTAGAAATTATTCTAAGACATGAAATAAATCCTAAAACACCTAAGACTCGAAAATAGACTCTAAAACTGAAATAAAGCAATAAAATAATGGGTTACCTCCCAACAAGTGCTTCATTTAACGTCGTTAGCTCGACGATACCTCAGATCATGGCCGGTCCAAGTAGTACACCTCCACAGCTCCAATCTGATGCGGGCTGTAGTACCTCTTGACATGATTTCCATGCACCTTGAAGATGTTGCCATCCTGACCAACTAGCTCTACCACACCTTTGTTGGCTATGTTGACCACAGTGTAAGGTCTGGACCACTTGGATTGCAGCTTTCCAGGCATGAATCGGAGACGGGCATTGAAGACTAGAACAAGGTCTCCTTTGTAGAATTGTCGCCTCTTCAGGCCTTGGTCATGGAATCTCTTGGCTCGGAGCTTGTAGAGCATGGAATTTTCATAAGCCTCCTCCCTGAACTCATCCATCTCATTCAGGTATGCAGCCCGGCTTTCAGCAGCAGCCTTCCAGTTCAGATTCAGCTCTTTCATCGACCTCCATGCCTTGTGCTCAAGCTCCACAGGAAGATGACACGACTTACCATAGACCAGCTGGAATGGTGACATGCCAATCGGGGTCTTGAAAGCAGTGCGGTAAGCCCACAGAGCGTCATCGAGCTTGTATGCCCAATCCTTCTTCATCTTGACAGTATTCTCGAGGATCCCCTTGATTTCCCTGTTTGACAACTCAGCGAGGCCATTCCCTTGGGGGTGGTATGGAGTAGTAACCCTGTGCTTAACACCATAGCGAGCAAGAAGAGCAGCAATAGTACGGTTACAAAAATGGGAACCACCATCGCTTACCAACGCTCTCGGAGTGCCATAGCGAGTCACCACATGCTTCTGGAGGAAGTTTACCACAACTTTGGCATCATTAGTGGTAGTAGGAATGGCTTCCACCCACCTAGAAACATAATCAACAGCCAAAAGAATGTAAGTATACCCCCCCGAAGGTGGGAAGGGTCCCATAAAGTCTGTCCCCCAAACATCAAAGATTTCGACCTCTACCACAGGAGTTTGGGGCATCTCACTCTTCTTAGAAATATTACCCATCCTCTGACACCTGTCACAGTTGGCCACGAAGGCCTTGCAGTCTCCATGGATGGTTGGCCAGTAGAATCCACTAGAAAGGACCTTGAAGGCGGTCCTGTTGGCAGCAAAGTGGCCACCGCTCGGAGAGGAGTGACAGGCCTCGATGATCTGGAAGAACTCAGGCTGAGGCACACACCGGCGAATGATGGTATCGGCATATCGGCGCCATAGGTATGGGTCCTCCCAATAGTAGAACCGGACCTCCTTCAGAAATCTCTTCCTTTCCTGCGGGGTAGACTCCGGAGGGGAAACTCCACTTACCAAGTAGTTGGCGTAGTCAGCAAACCAGGGGGTTTTGTTGGCATAGTACTCCTTGAGGTCCCTATCTTTGCATACAAAGACCTGTTCATCAGGGAAGGTCTCTTGGATCCTCATCTTCTGGTCATCTCCCTCAACTTGGTACTCCAACCTAGAGAGGTGGTCGACAATCACATTCTCACAGCCCTTTCTGTCCTTGATCTCCACATCGAACTCCTGAAGCAACAGGATCCATCTGATCAATCTGGGCTTAGCATCCTGCTTGGCAAACAAAAACTTAATGGCAGCATGGTCAGTATAAACAACAATTTTCGACCCTATCAAGTAAGGCCGAAATTTATCAAAGGCATACACAACCGCCAACATCTCCTTCTCCGTAGTAGTGTAATTGCATTGGGCAGGGTTCATGGTCTTGCTGGCATAATGAATGACATGGAAAAGTCTCCCCTTCAGCTGTCCTAGAACCGCTCCAACTGCAAAATCACTGGCATCACACATGAGCACGAAGGGCTCATCCCAATCCGGAGAAGTGAGAACTGGAGCAGTCACCAATGCTTTCTTCAACTGCTCGAAAGCCTTTAAACACTCTGCATAAAAAACAAAAGACACATCTTTCTCAAGCAGATTACAAAGGGGTCTAGAGATTTTTGAAAAATCCTGAATGAATCTACGGTAGAACCCGGCATGGCCTAGGAAACTCCGAACTCCCTTCACATTGATTGGTGGCGGCATCTTCTCAATTGCTGTGATCTTGGCCTTTTCCACCTCTAAACCTTCAGATGACACCCGATGTCCTAGTACGATCCCCTCCTTCACCATGAAGTGGCACTTCTCCCAGTTCAGGCACAGGTTTGTCTCAGCACACCTCTCCATCACTGTAGCTAAATTCTGCAAGCAAGCGTCAAACGAGCTACCAAAAATAGAGAAGTCATCCATAAAAACCTCCATAATGTGCTCAATAAGATCATGAAAAATAGACATCATACACCTCTGAAAAGTAGCAGGTGCATTGCACAAACCGAAAGGCATTCGCCGGTAGGCAAAAACTCCATATGGGCAGGTGAAGGCCGTCTTATGCTGATCTTCTGGAGCTACTGCAATTTGGTTATAACCAGAATAACCATCAAGAAAGTAGTAATAGGGATAACCTGAAAGTCTGTCAAGCATCTGATCGATGAAGGGGAGCGGGAAGTGATCTTTGCATGTGGCGGCATTCAGAGCTCGGTAGTCGATACAAAACCGTCATCCTGTGACAGGTCTCATCGCCACCTCTTCGCCATCCTCGTTCTTCACAATCTGCATTCCCCCATTCTTGGCCACAACCTGTGTCGGACTCACCCATTGACTGTCGGAGATGGGATAGATCATCCCATTGTCTAGAAGCTTCAGTACTTCCTTCTTCATGACCTCTTGCATGGTGGGATTGAGTCTTCTTTGAGCTTGTCTCTTCGGCTTAGCCTCTTCTTCCAGATTAATCCTGTGCTGGCATATGGTTGGACTGATTCCTTTGATATCTGCCAATGTCCATCCGATAGCTGACTTGTGGTCCCTCAAGACTCGGAGCAGCTTGTCCAACTCTGTAGAACAAAGAAAAGAAGACACAATTACAGGATAAGTATTATCAGGACCCAAATAAGCATACTATAAATGAGAAGGAAGAGGTTTCAGCTCCAAAACAGGTGGTTCGGGCCGTTTTTCAGCCTCGGGTGCGGCTGTGTCGGTCAAAAAGGCCTCTCTGTCAATCGAAACAGAGGCTACTTCTTTCTTCTTCTTCCTCCTGGTCTTCATGTCGACTGGTTAAATTTTGGGATTTGTGTCGATCGACACCCTCCCTGTCGATCGACAGGGAGGCAAATTTCCACTGCTCGACACTCCAGTCCTGTCGAGCGAAACAGAGGCACCAGCTCAATTTTTTTCTGCTTCTTTCAGAAATTGGATTGGCAGAGGCTCCCTTTGGTTCTCCTTTGCCCTAGGTAATTCCTCCTTCACATCTAAGTCCACAATAAAGTCCAGTAGCTCGTCACAAGCTTCATCAAGCTCTGAAAAAGAAAACAAGGAGTGGTGAAGACATTGCTCTAGAAAATCAGTTTCAGCATGCAAAGAAAGCAAAGGAGAAGAAATCACCGGATCAAAACTGTCTATCATATGGCATTCTTCTTTGTAACTCCCATCATCGTGTTTTTGCATGGACTTGAAAATGTCGAAGGTCACAGACTCATTGTCGACTCGGAATGTCAGCTTCCCTTCTCGAATATCGATCAGGGCTCCTCCGGTCCTCAGAAACAGTCTCCCCAGAATCAGCGGGATGTTGTGATCCTCCTCCATGTCTAAAACAACGAAGTCAGCCGGGAGTATGAAATCTTTAACCTTCACTAGGACATCCTCCACAATTCCTCTCGGATAGGAAATCGATCTATCAGCCATCTGAAGAGTGATGGTAGTCGGCTTGATATCTCCAATCTCCAGTCTCTTGAAAATGGACAACGGCATCAGATTGATGCTTGCTCCAGAATCGCAAAGCACCTTGCCGAATGTCTCTCCACCTATGACACAAGAAATAGTGAATAAACCCGGATCTTCTCTTTTCAGAGGCAGCTTCTTCTGAATGATAGCACTGCATTCCTCAAATAGGTTTACCGTCTCGTGCTGTAGCATAGGTCTCTTCTGCGCGACCATATCCTTGAGGAATTTGATGTACCCCGGCATCTCCTGCAGAGCTTCCACGAGAGGAATATTGATGTGCACCTTCTTCATATTCTCTAAAAATCGTGCATACCTCTCATTCACCTTTTTCTTGGCGAATCGCTGCGGATACGGCATCAGGGGCAACTTTTCTCCGTGACCTGGCAGCTGTGTCGATCGACAGGGGTTCTGTCGATCGACAGAACCTCCTGACTTGTTTCCTGGTTCTGGACCTCTATTTCGATCGACAGGATTTCTGTCGGTCGAAACAGAGGCTTCTGCCTCGGATTCCTGCTCATTTTCACTCCCTTCTTCGGCCTCAGATTCGGCCTCTTTGTGTTCGGGTCCCTTGTAAGACTTGCCACCCCTCAAAGTAATGGCATTGACCTGATTTCTCTGATTCTTCGGATTGTCCTGAGTGTTGCTCGGTAATTGCCCTTGTTTATGTTGTGCACCAAGGGATGCAGCAATCTGGCTGACCTGCGTCTCTATGATCTGAGCATGTTTCTCCACTTTATCAACTTTGGAGTTGATACCTTCCATCTCTTTCTCCAAGTTTCCAACTCTCTTGTCAGACCCCTGCATGAATTTAGCTAGAATTTCCTCGAGGCTCAGCTTCTTCTTTGGCTCGACAATCTCTCCATTCTCCACATTGAATCCAGCAGGAGGTTGCTCGGCAGCTTCAGGATTTGAGTATGAAAAACCTGGGTGATTCCTTGCTCGGTTGGGATTGTAACTTTGATTGTGGTTCTGGTTGTAGCCTTGGTTGTAGCCTTGATTCTGAGAATATCCACCTCTGTTGTTGTTCTGATAGCCACCTCTTTGGACAAAATTGACATCGGCAGCATCAGTCTCACCGGAAGAGGATGGAACTGGCTCGACAGCAGCAATGGTTCGTCCAGATTCTATCTTGGCGAAGTCCTCTCTCAACTTCTTGATCTCTCCCATTAGGTCTACCTCGGGCTTTGCTACCTTCTCCACGGCTTTGACTGGCTTCTTGCGGCTGCTGGACCATCTTTGACTGTTAGTTGCCATCTTCTGAAAGAAGGCCATGGCTTTCTTGGGACCTTTTGTCATCACTGAATCTCCCAATGTGGAATCCACTAGTTCAACAGTCTTCTCATTCAATCCTTCATAGAAAGTTTCCACTTGATCTGCCAAACAAAGATTGTGACCAGGACACAACCGCAGCAACTCCTTGTACCTCTCCCAAGCCTCATAGAAATTCTCATCGTGCCTCTGAGCAAACCTCATGATATCCTTCTTTCTTTGCCTGATGGTGCTTGGAGGAAAGAAATTCATTAAAAATTTGTTCCTCAGTTCCTTCCAGGTGCCGATGTTGGACTTATCCAACGCAGTAAACCATGACTGGGCTTTGTCACGAAGAGAAAAGGCAAAGAGCCTCATTCGCATGGCACTCTTGCTGACTCCATTGATCTTCATGGTGTTGCAAAGCATGATGAATTTGTCAAGATGAGCATAGGGGTCCTCAGTAGCTCGGCCCCCATACTGACTCTGCTGAACCATCTGCACCAACCCAGTCTTCAGCTCAAAGTTATTGGCATTGATGCCAATGCTGAAATCGGTCTCCTGGAACTTAGGTCTGTATCTCTTCTGGATAGCATCTTCATCCTCGTCAGCATCAACCCCTAGATCATCATCCTCATCTTCATCATCTGAGGATTCATCAGGTGGATCGTTGTTCCCTTTTCTGCCTCTTTCCTGTTCCAGCATAACCATACGTTCTCGCATGGCGTGCATCTCTCTCAAAAGCTCAGCTGTTTGCTCGGTAGTGAGGTTGGGAATGTTCTCTTGATTATTATTGGCCATCTTGACAGTTTCACTGCTGGAAGCGTCTTCCTCTCGGTGTCTCCGGCTGTTGTTTCGTCTGCACGTAGCCTCAATCTCAGGGTCGATAGGAATCGGTGCCTTACCACTCCTCCTTGTGTGCATTAACTACCTGAAAATCAGTTACGGGAAAAGTGAGTATACTCAGAACAACAATAAAACTGAATTAAATTAACTAACACACGAACTGAACGAGAAAACAGTAAAAATCTGAAAAACAGTTTCTCTGTCGGTCGACAGAAATATTTTCGCTCGATAGAAACTCTGTCGGTCGAAATTCTGCCTGTCGGTCGAAACAGAGGGGAAAATTAAAGGGAAAAACTGGCGAAATTTTTTTAAAGGAAATAATAAGAAATTTTGCAAAAAAAAATGAAAGGGAAATTACAATTAAAATTACAACTTAAATCAACAACCCTAAACAGATTCAATAACAAGATAATTCTTAACAATCCCCTGCAACGGCGCCAAAATTTGATCACTATTTTTTTTATAATGATTTTTTATAGTGTAGTGACAAGTTAATATTATCGATCCCACGGAGATTGTAATAGCGAACACCTCATGTACTGAACCATTTGTTTTCGGTTTGTTGTCCAAGTAAACAGAAATTTGAAGGGTTTTGAGATTTAAAACTAATTTTGCAAGAAAATTAAATTAAAGCAAGTAATTAAATAGGTTTGAAAACTTCTTGAGAAAAGTTCAGATTCCAGGGCAAGTTCATGTCAAGGATAGCATGCAAGGGAATTTCATCGATCAATTTAAGATAAAGATTTGGTGGAACATCAGGGAAGTATTACAAATTCCAGGCTTTGGCAATTCATAAAGTAGATTGTCAATTTCCTATATCCTCTCGGTCTCTAGGAAAATTAACAACTCCTCAAAACATCAGATTTATTCCTATGGATCTAATTCCTCTTTTCAGACAT
>JAPKLW010011747.1:0-10641 GCA_026898455.1 Plectranthus barbatus | reverse complement strand
CCATCAACATCAAGATCAAATACACAAGATCTTGGTACACAATAAACCCATCAAGATTAAACACCTAATCTTGGCTACTAGGAAGAAACAAGGTGAACAAGAGAGGTAACTAAAGCCAAAAAATCTGCTGTCTGTTTCCCACGAGCAGACCGCCTTAGAGAGCTCAAAAACTGATCTCCACCATTCAGAATGAGGGCAGGGGAGTCACAAACATGCTGTCAAATTTTCGTGACGATCCAACGGTGCAAACTCCGGCAATCGGCGATTCTCTGCCGCTGCTACAGTAATTTGCGAAAATATGAACCCTTTCCCCTCTCTCTGTTTCTCTATCTCGTTTTCTTTCTTCCTGCTGCTACTTCTCCCCTCAGAAAAACTTCTCTTTTATTTTTTTTTTAAGATAATAAGCCTAATGGGCTTATTTTATTCGGTCAAGCCAACAAAAGTGTGGACTGACCCAACAAATCTCCCCCGTAAGTTCAACTTCGTGGGCTCGAGCAAGCCCGCTCCCTGCCTACAAACATCAAGCTTCTCCTTTGGCAGAGCCTTCGTCAACATATCGGATACATTCTCACTAGTATGCACTTTGGCCAAGTGCAATTGCTTCTTCTCAAGCATATCTCGAATCCAATGATACCTCACATCAATATGCTTTGATCGTGAGTGAAATGACGAATTTTTGGAGAGGTGGATAGCGCTCTGGCTTAGCAATCTTTTGTACATCACGGCCAATCATCAAGATATCATCAACATATAAAAGTAGGAGAATAAAATCATCACTAGAGTACCTCTTGATGAACACACAATGATCTGATGATGTCTTGGTGTACCCTTGACTCGCCATGAAAGAGTCAAACTTCTTGTACCATTGTCGTGGAGCTTGTTTGAGACCATACAAGCTCTTCTTCAACTTGCACACAAGTTTCTTCTTTTCTTTGATTTGAAATCCTTCTGGCTGCTCCATATAAATTTCTTCATCCAAATCACCATGAAGAAATGCAGTTTTCACATCAAGTTGTTCAACCTCCAAGTTTAGGCTTGCAGCTAGCCCAAGTGCAACTCTTATAGATGAAAACTTCACCACTGGAGAGAAGATTTCCTCAAAGTCTATACCTTTCTTTTGACCAAAACCCTTCACAACTAACCGAGCTTTGTATCTTGGTTGTGTACTGCTACTTTCGGTCTTCAACCTGTACACCCACTTGTTCTTGAGAGCTTTCTTTTCTTTTGGTAGCATAACCAAATCATAAGTGTGGTTGTCATGTAGAGATCGCATCTTTTCTTCCATAGCTTTCAACCACTCATTCTTATCATCAAGAGAAACTGCCTCTTGGTAGCATTCTGGCTCTCCTGCATCTGTAAGCATCACATACTCATTTGAAGAATATTTTGTAGATGGATGTCGCTCTCTAGTGGATCTTCTCAAATGAGGTTCATTGGGTAACTCTTGAGCTGCTTCTTCTTCGACTTGCTCAGCCGGATCATCATCCATAGGGACTTCATTATTGACAGGACCATCATCCTGTTCTGGTGGTGCTCCCCCATGATCAGGATTCACTGCAGGCAAATGGATAGAATCCAAATCAATCAAATCACCACTGGGCTTCTCTGTCATCTCTAATTTATCAATGTCTTTGATGCACTGGTCTTCAACAAACACAGCATCTCGGCTTCTGATAAGCTTCTTTTGAACTGGATCATAGAACCTGTAGCCGAACTCATCAAGACCATAGCCAATGAACACACATGGAGATGTGAACAAAGGCCTTGCACCCAAAGACACGTAGATGATCATAAGAGATTGTCTTTCCAGACCAAATCCTATCTGGAACCTCAAATTTCAATGGAACACACGGTGTGAGATTCAAGATATGAACCACTGTGTTCAAAGCTTCACCCCAAAATGACCTTGGCAATTGTGATTGTGAGAGCAAACATCTCACTCTCTCAACAAGTGTCCTGTTCATTCTCTCAGCTAACCCATTCAACTGAGGAGTTTTTGGAGGTGTCTTTTGATGTTGAATACCATGCGCTCTGCAATATTCATCAAAAGGACCACAATATTCACCCACATTATCCGTTCGGATAAACTTGAGCTTCACACCTGTCTCTCTTTCTACACGAGCATGAAACTGTTTGAAGACATCTAACACTTGATCTTTTGACTTTAAAGTATACACACAAGTCTTTCTTGAGTGATCATCAATAAAAGTCACAAAGTATGATGCACCTCCAAGTGATTTTGTCTTCATAGGACCACATACATCAGAATATACCAAGTCAAGAATACCTGGTTTTTGCGAGTGGGGAATTCTCTTGAAAGCAACTCTCGTCTGCTTACCTGCCAAGCAATGAGCACACCGCTTCAGAGAACCATTCTTCATGCCTGAAAGAATGTTCTTCTTGGCTAGAATCATCAATCCCTTCTCACTCATGTGGCCGAGTCTGTTGTGCCAAAGCTCCACAATGCTTTCATCATTCATGGTGTTAACCATGGAAGCACTAATCTTTGCTTGCATCATATATAATGAGGAACACGTTTGTCCTCTTGCCACGATCAAGGAGCCTTTTGTGAGCTTCCATTTTCCATCACGAAAGATGTTACAAAACCCTTCATCATCAAGCTTACCAGTAGAGATCAAGTTCATACGGATGTCTGGAATGTGCTTCACACCTTTCAGAATCAAGGTGTTACCATTGTCGGTCTCCAAATGCACATCTCCAACTCCAATAGCTTTGATAGTACTATCATTTCCCATTCTAACACTCCCAATGTCACCAGAAGTGTAAGATGCGAAGAAATCTCTCTTCGAAGTAGCATGAATCGAGGCACCACTATTAATCACCCAACTAGTCTCTTGGCAAGCAAGATTGACGGTATCACCATCATACATCACAAAGAACTCATCTGTCGTTGTGGCTGCCGTGTCATACTTTTCACCTTCATTGGCTTTCTTCTCTTTGCTTTTGTTGTTTGGGTTCTCTCGTAGAAACTTTCTGCAAAATCTCTTTATGTGCCCCTTTTTACCACAGTAATGGCACTCAATGTTTGCATACTTATTGTTTATGCTCTTGTTTCGATTTCTGTCTTTTGGGCCTCTACTCTGACTCCTCCCCCTGTTCTCTGTGAATAGAAGATCTGACTGTCAAGAAGACCCTGTTGACTTTCTTCTCATCTCCTCATTTAGAACACTACTCTTGACTACATCCATAGACACGACACCATCTGTGGCTGAGTTAGACAATGACATTCTGAATATCTCCCAAGAATCAGGCAAGGTACCAAGAAGCAACAACCCCTGAACCTCTTCATTAAACTTGATTTTCATTCCAGCCAGTTGATTAATAATGCCCTGGAATGTATTCAAGTGATCTGTCATTGCTTTTCCATTCTGATACTTCAACCCAAACAACTGCTTGATCAAATAGAGCTTGTTATTGCCGGTCTTTCTAGCATATAGCTCTTCAAGCTTCTTCCAAAGACTCTTTGCGTCCTTCTCCTCACTAACATGATTTAGGATATTATCATCTACCCACTGTCGAATATATCCACACAATTGGCGATGGAGTAATTCCCATTCAGCATTTGTTTTATCAGCCGGCTTCGCAGTAGCAAATACAGGTAAGTAGTATTCTTTCACTTAAAGAAGATCTTTCATCTTCCCCTTCCACACATGATAGTTGGACCCATTTAAAGTGACCATTATACTTGTGTTACCCTCCATGATTTGAATCAAACTCAACAAGTACAACCTGAGCTCTGGATACCACTTTGATGGGGTTTAGAACCACCACATTCAAATCATCAACAACGAACACAAGCAACAATCAACCAATGAGCCAATCAAAGTAACAACACAAGAATTTTAGCGTGGAAAACTCTCGAATAAGAGAAAAACCACGGGACCCGTAGGCCGCTTAAATCATCCACTATATATCCAACAATAATGGGTACAACCAAAATCCTCCCTAGCTCAACAAACTAGAGGCAAACCATCAACATCAAGATCAAATACACAAGATCTTGGTACACAATAAACTCATCAAGATTAAACACCTAATCTTGGCTACTAGGAAGATACAAGATGAACAAGAGAGGTAACTAAAGCCAAAAAACCTGTTGTCTGTTTCCCACGAGCAGACCGCCTTAGAGAGCTCAAAAACTGATCTCCACCGTTCAGAATGAGGGCAGGGGAGTCACGAACATGCTGTCAGATTTTCATTACGATCCAACGGTGCAAACTCTAGTAATCGGCGATTCTCTGCTGCTACAGTAATTTGCGAAAATATGAACCCTTTCCCCTCTCTGTTTCTCTCTCTCGTTTTCTTTCTTCCTGCTGCTACTTCTCCCCTCAGCAAAACTTCTCTTTTATTTTCTTTTTAAGATAATAAGCCTAATGGGCTTATTTTATTTGGTCAAGCCCACAAAACAAAAGTGTGGACTGACCCAACATCGGAAGGCCATTAAGGGTCCGAACTCTAATTATTTGACCCTATTGATCCAAATAAGTTCTTGTAAGAGAATTAATTCGGATATTATAGAAGACGAATTAGAATTATACTTCAAGATTTTTATCTAAATCACGTACGACGAGGCGATTATCGAAATGAATTATTCGGCCCATGATTCTTGATTTTTGGCCCCTATGCCTATTTAGGCTTGAGAAATTATTTTGGCCCAGCCATTATATTACTTAGAGGTGTACAAATGGGCACAAGCAATAATTATAGTATTTATCTCTCCGTTGGGCTTCAAGGATTTAAATCAAAGCTAGGTCACTAACTATATGAGTGCCACTTTGGGATTTAAATTCCCAACCTTAGCTGAATGAATTATATGGGAAACATAATCGAGTCATACTCATCATAAGCTCGACATTGATTATTATTGAGATTTAATTCTTAGTCAAAGTCCGGAATTTATTTTCTTGGCCCCTCCATATTATTATTATTATTTTTTTATATTTTTTTTAAAACTGAAACTGAGTTTCACCAAGTATGGCGGATGCCCATACTGACTTTGGAATGTCAGCATGAAAAAGGCCTACACTGAATTTGGAATGTCACCATAGAGGTTCATTACTTCGAAAGCACGTGAAACACAAGTGTTCGAAGTCAGACTTAAAGGCACTTCAATGCCAAGTCAAAAAGTCAGTACGACAATATCTCATACTGAGATTCCTCGGACTGAAACTTAGTCTGACACAAAGTTGGTGGAAAGTACACTACCAAAAGCATAAAGCAGGTGGCAAAGCAGAGCAGACAAAAGTACGAGCGCTGGTTGGACGACATTTCTCTTGTCTATAACGATTGGAATTATGTATCTAATTGGCGGAATTTCAAATGTTTGAGGATTCGCCTATAAATAGGTCGACAGTTCAACCTGGAAGGGTTACTAACTCTAACATCCAAAATCCTCTGAAAAGCTAAGTCGACATTCTACTCAACTTTCTACACAATGCTCTAAATTCCCGTGTGCTTAACACGAGACTTTAATTTCCAACTCAAGTTATTCTTTTCGTGCTACTATTTCAAAGCACGAGGCTAAAACTTAAAGTTGAAGCTATCATCTTGGTGAATATAACTTACTAAGATATATTCATAACATTCAATATCTCTGGAATATTGATTCTCACGGGCGTTTGCCAACATACTGAGTTCTGGAAAGAACAAGAAAACATCCATTGTCCGGAAAGAATGCTGCGGGGTGCGTCCTCACTTCAACCTGTAGAAGTGTCAGTCTACAAGGAGTTTCTAGGCGAATGACGACACCAGACCGAAAGATGAAGGTTTTCAACGGGTTGTCCATAGATTTTAAGGAGGCTTGTAATCTGAAACAAAGTGGATTCCTGATTAAGTTCGGAAGACTGGACATAGGATTTTAAATCCGAACCACTATAAATATCCTGAGTCATTTACTTGCTTTATTTAAGTTTTTATCATTTAAGTTTCCAAACTTACTTTGAAACCTTCAATACTTATGCAAGTATTGAAGCTTATATCTCTGAAACTTACTTAATCACGTGTGAGCTTAAACTTACTTTTCATATCTGGGATATGAGTGGGATAGTTCGAGCCCCTCATGAACTTGCAGCAGCGGCCAGATTTGCAAGGGCGTCTCCATGCGAGTTTTCTTCTCGGGGTACATGCGAGACTTCCACTTCTTCGAACTTAGATTCGAGTTTCTTAGCAAGTTCAAGATATGCTAACATTTGAGCATCCCTTGCTTGGAACACATGGATGGTAAGATAATCTTGCTAATTTTATTTATACCCTTAATTTATGATAATTATTTTTTTAAACTCATTATCTTAATAATAAATTTACAAATCAATAATTCCTTATCTATAATCATACCTTAAACAAAATTAAAATCTATAAATCAAATTTGTGCCTTCAAACAAATTTGCATCAAATGTCATTTTTTCTTTGAAAAATAAGAATAAACCCAATTCCTACACGGTTAATTATACCTTAACACAATTATTGTCTTCTTCACTAATTATTTATTTTTTATTTTTTTTGAAAAGTAATGAATTGTATATAAAGGTAAACCGGAAGGGCCGAAGCCATACACCCACACGTGGCCATCTAGTCTAAGTGACTAGTCAATGAAGGTAGACTACCTGTCTAGACAACATCTACAAAACACACCAATAATTACTTTTTATGCAGAAATGTATGTACTATACAATTTATATTTATATTTTATTTTTATCATGTTTTTATTAAATTTGTATATTAAATTATTGATGTTCTCCAACTTGAATATCAAAAATCTGAACAATATTATTTTGTTAAGTTCATTCAGTAACTATTGATTTTTTTTTTTTGAAACATAAATGTAATGGTAGCATGATTTTTTTTATTAAGTATGGGAATTATATAATTCAAAACTTATTGGTGTAGAAATGATGGATAAACAAGATGATGGAAGTTTTATTCCAAATTACATTATACCAAAAGGTTGGACAAGAGTTTCAATCCCTTAAAGATGCATTCGAATTATTCGACTTTTATGCACGATATGCAGGATTTAGTACATGAGTATCCTAATAATAAGTGCCGACCACTGCTGATAAAACTTAAGTAAGAAAACATTCCTGACTTTCAACCATACCAAATCCGAAATAGTCAGGACGACTCATAACCAAAAGATTCAAAATCACGACCAGTAAAAAGTTAATCATCTTCTAAATAATAACCATAACACACAACACACTTACAACTTCTTGATGTATTACCACACGGCGCAGACCACCTAACATGAGATGATTCACCACCATCACCAAGCCACTCCAAATTACTGATTGCTTCAGAAGGGTCTCTCAGGTTTTGTATTTGCTCATAACATCTTTCGCCTAGAGCGCCTGTTAGATTCAGACCTGAGCATTTCCGGATATCGAGTGATTCAAGGTGGCAACAGCCATCAAGGATCGCTTCCAGTCCCTCATTTGTCATCCAATTTGCAAGAAGTTTTAGATGGCGCAAATTCGGCATAGTTTTTGCAATTGCTAAAGCATATTGATTACAGAATATTTTTAATGCGGGACGTTCTTCATAACCTGGACGCAATGGATCCTCAGACCAATGATATGAAAATGACTTCAGCATTGGGCAAGAAATACCAATAGCCTCAATATCTTTGGCATGGATACAGTCCACCATAATAAGGTGCAACTCTTCCAACTGTGGAAGCTTTTTAACTGCCTGTGACAAAGCAGTTCCAGATATTTCATAGCAATATGCAATGGTAAGGCGTTGAAGACGACTTGAGCTGTTGAAAGAGTAGAACACAAGAACACATTAAGTGATTCTTGGATAAGAATTGCAACATAACACTGAGAATAAAACAAATGCATGATAAATCGAAAAGAAGTAGAGGCAAAGCATAATGTATATGATAAGCCCGGGAGATGACAAAAAGGGTAAACTACCAAAATCTCAAAATTGCAGTTAGCCTTGCAACACTCTAGAAATAAAACTTTTTACACAAATTATTCATTAATGCAGGTGTTACCTACTTCAATTGAAAGCACAATCCTCACAAGTTCTGTTAACAAGGTTCGACTGAACATTGAGGAGTCCACATACTTGGAAATTATTTCCATTCGAGGTTTAAGCAAAACATAAAAGAAAACCCACAAGTTGATGGAATTCAACACAAGAAAACAGCTCCACTTCATTATGCAAAACAAGTGGAAAAGAATAGGTGAGTCTAGTTTTACTTTCCTGCGACAGCTGAGAGAACTACAAATCTTAAAATTCGGCCACACATTCTCATTTACAAATCAAAATTCACTCTTCCAGAAGCTATAAACTCACCGTCAGATAACTCGATAGGTATAAAATCCATCTTTCACACAATATCCATGTACCCCAAGATTTGGTAAAGTTAAAAATAAAAGACAAACAAAAAGCAAATTGAGCAGAGAATCATGATTACAGTAATTAATATAGGGGAAAATCTTACTGATCGGCAATGTAGTCTAGCAATTCATCCTTGCCGAAACGAACGATCCTTAGGTCAGTCAGTTCTCCCTGGCTACGGTCCACTACGCAGCGGCAAATGAGATCATAAACCCGGACAGTCTCAAAGTAACTACCCGGAGCTACGAATTCAGGCATACGTTCCAATTCAACCACCCGCCACATAGCCGGATTCAGGCAGACTTTCCGCCATGTAGTACACACTAACTGTGCACTCTCCAATCTCTCTTTAGCGTCCAGCCTCTGCAGGATATTCGCCGTCACATCTCCCGGCAGCTCGATCCACGGCGGCGGCGGCAGTACTGAGGATGAAGAAGCCGCTTCTGGCGCCGGAATTGGATTGCTCTGTTTCCTTTTCGCCATGGCGATGGATGGAGTTCGAAATTGTACATTTATTTGGGTGAATTACTTAGTCGGAAAGTATTACGTAGGGGTTTAAATGACATTTCACATCCCAGGCCCCAGCCTAATTATTTAAAGGAAATTTATTTGTTTATATTCTGATTTTTTAATCCATTTTTAAATATTTCGGAAAATATTGTTATTATTCCACCTTCCAATTCAGTTTTTAAATTTATTTTTATTGTTCTTATTAATATTTTATTTCAAAAAATTATTAAAAATACATTTTGGTAATGATATCATCATCATAATACCAATAATTGCATCGGTTTCCACATAAAACAAAGAGGGGAAATCTAGAATAGCCAAATTTGAAAATTACATTCACAAAATAGTCACCCTTATGAAAAACTTCAAAAAATAGTCAAAGTACAAGTTTTTAAGTTAAAATATCTAAATCAGGCAATCAAATCTTTTGATTTGTGTGAAATATTTAACAGTTTACTTTTTTACTAATATAATATAACACAACCTTATTTTTTAATAATTTTTAGAGTTGTAGTGTATTAAAATATAATACTTTCTTTGAAAACAATCTGGCAAGATTTCGGCCTTTTGAAATATATCTCGTCTAAGTGAGATATATTTCGTCAATTCCAAGTGAGTTTATTTTAAAAAATGAAATTTATTTAATTTAATTAAAAAAATAAAATAAAATAAAATAAATGATAAATAAGTCTCAATTGGGCAATATTTCGGTCAATTGAGATATATCTTGACAAGTGAGATATATTTCGAATTTTTAATTTTTTTAAAAATATGATTCTAGTTTTTTAATTTTTAAAAAATAAAATAAATATGTCTCAATTGGGCAATTTCGGTCAATGGAGATATATCTTGGCCTAGTGAGATTTTTTTCTTATTTTGTTTATAAAAAAATATTATTCGAATCTTTTAATTTTAAAAAATAAAATTTAATTAAATAAATGATAAATAAGTCTCTAATTAGGCAAGATTTCTGTCAAAAGATATATCTCTTGGTCAAGTGAGCTATATTTGGATTTTTTTTAAAAAATAAATCGATATTTTATTTAATCTGGGCTGGAATAATTCCAGCTTTATTTCGGTATGGAATTCGGCTTGAATTTCTACCGAATTGAGATGGATTTCGGTGGTTTTTAAATCCAGCTGGATTTCGGTATTAAATCCAGATATATTTGGAATTTTGATTTTAAATTAAATATAAATCGAGCTGGATATATTTGAATAATTCCAGATATATTTCGGGCTTCAATTCGGCTTGATTTCCGACCTAATTGAGATGGATTTTGGTTGCTTTAAAATTCAGCTGGAACTCGGGTTTATATCCAGATGGATTTGCACAACAACCCCACCCACTTAATCAATTCGAAACCTAAAAAAACAAAATTTGGCGTGAATAACAGAGGCTTTCGGCTGGAATACCACCTTCGAACACAACAAACTCACACCCACGCAGCAGTTATCCGGCCGACCATGTCGACGGCGCAGGTTAGTATTTCCGGCCTCTTATTTGATTTTATGTGCGCCGTGAATCTTTTTTTTTTTATAATTATTTTGCTGCTTTTTTGAGATATATTCTTCGTTTTCATAGTCATTCGATGTTGAATATATGGTAGAATTTTTTTAAAAAAATTATCGGCAATAATACACATGCATGAATTCATGTTTATATGTTTTAGTTTGGTAATGTGAATGTGCGGCTGAATATATGGTTATGTTTGGCTTTGTGTATGTTGTTTATTTGTTTTTAGAATTAGAGAAAAACACGTA
>JAPKLW010011746.1:0-10641 GCA_026898455.1 Plectranthus barbatus | reverse complement strand
ACAAGGCCTAAATTTTTCTAAGTCTTGAATCACCAGCTGACAGGTCCAAGTCAGTTGGTTAACCAGCAAGTGCAAGAAAACGATTAACCACATTTTCCGCTGCTAAGTTATACCCTGATAATCCGGGACCAACAAGTGGTATCAGAGCGAGGTTCTTATAGACCGATTGTTTCTGAGTTGCTTAGGACCGAGATCCACGTTTCCTTGCACTCCTTTGTTTGTCTGTTGATTAGCTCAGGTACACGAAGATGAATACTCCGAAGCTACTCGACTACAAGACTGTGAAGCATGATATATGGCGAAAGAGGTCGCTCATTTCTCTGAAGAGCATCCATCCGGAAATGAAAGATGTGCTGGAGAAAGGACCAATCGAGATCACCATGATACAGCACCAGCTAGGAGATCGTCCAGCTGCTGTGATCCCAAAGCCTCAAGGCGAATGGAACGCCGAGGACAGGAAGCGGAATCAGTTGGATTCCATTGCTCACGAGTATCCTGGCTTCTCTTCCAGAGTCGCTGATGGAGGAAGCCCTCCAGTTTGACAATGCCAAGGGAGTATGGGATTACCTTGATAGTCTATGTCAAGAAACTGATCAAATGAAACGCAACAAATTGCAGGTTGCAGTGGACAAGTACGAGTCCTTCCAGATGCTGCCTGGAGAAACCATCAAGGAGATGGAGGCGAGATTCAACGCCATCGTCAGCGAGCTAAAGTCACTGGACAGGAAGTGCTCAAATGAAGATCTTAATGCTAAGATCCTGTCCAAGATGCCCAAGGAGGACTGGTTCGTGAAGACCACAGCTCTGAAGGAGAAGGACCTGTCCAAGATGACTCCCAAGGAGTTATTTGCTCAATTGCAGGCACACGAGTGGGATATCCAGATGGTAAACAAGAATGAGGCCATCCGGAACATGGGATCCCCCAGCATCAAAGCTCAAGACGAAGCTTACTTCGTCAAGAAGGACTTCAAATGGAAGCACAAGAAGCCCTTCCATGCTGACAGACCTGCTGCCCAGCACAACCAGCAGAAAGAGATCCCAGCAAAATCGGGATCTAACTCAAAAGACAGCGAGAGCTCTATCGCTGACCTTGAGCAACAGATGAAGAGACTGGCCGTTCTCCTGGAGAAAGCCAAGTCGAAACAGGGAGTATCTCTAAGCTCATCTGATGGAAAATTCATCAAGAGAGCTCCCCGTGCTTGCTATCAGTGCCAATCCCCTGATCATCTTAAGTTTGAATGTCCACAGGTGGATAAAGATGAGCGGGAAAGGTTGAAGAAGCTCTTTGAAGAGCGTGCATCGAAAGCCGTTGCCAAGGCTATGCTGACCAGGACAGAAGTTCCCGACATTCCTGACCATGACGACGGAGAGTATGAGTCAGATGAAGAGTCAGAAGAGGAAGCTCTACTGGCACTTATGGCAGCCTTCGGTGAGGAGTCAGCTGAAGGAAGTGCTGACAGTGAAGAGGCACTTGCAGCTGATGATCAGGTACAATCATCAGCTCCCCCAATGCATATCATGCCTTCTCACATTTTAGACGATTCTGAGTCGCGTTGCTCCGACTCAGAAGATGTCACAACAGACATTCTTCAACAAGAATTTTTAAAATTTTATGAAATAAAGAATGTCTTGGCTGGCGAAAATGCTTCGCTGAAAGATCAAATTTCTGTTTTGACCAAGGAGATTGAAAAATCGAGGTCAATCAGCGAAGAGCTAGCCACTTTGAAAAAGACTCACTTTGAGTTGCTCCAAGATTTTCAAATTGCAAAAACTGAGCGAGATAATTTTCACAACCTCGTTCTGGAGCAAGAAAATAGAATAAATTTTCTAAATAAAGGCTCAAAAGACTTGGAAGCAGCTCTAAGTCATTGGAGAAAGCCTTCTGATAAGTCCGGGTTGGGATTTGAAAAGGATTTGAGCACAAACCAACCCGAACTCACAGCTCATAAGGGTAAGGGAAAACTGGTAAATGCATCAGCATCAGCTGGTAAAACCAGTCAGTCCCGTATGGCTGATCAGCACAGGAATAATAAGACCAGATACATAGGTGAGTCATCACGACAAAATCCTCAACTGGCAAAATCTTCTGCTGACAGGACGCCAGCACACCCAAGGTCGCAGACTAAGCCGAAATATTCTAAGGCAAGGAAGTCAGCGTCAGCTGCCAGTTGGATCCGACAGCCAGCACCAGCTGTCAAGGGATTCCACGCACAACCTTTTAAGTATGCCAGTCACCAGCATACTTACAAGGGGTCCCAATCTCAGAGAAATTCTGAGAGAAGGACAACACCTGATAGGAGGAATACCTATCGGAGGCCTGAGCCCAATCACAAGTTTTCTTCTAGGGCTGTGAAGGCTAGCCGTGGTGGTCCACACTTTGAGAGACCACGAAGGCAACACGATCAGTCGGAAAAACATTTCCGAGGCTCTCAGCAGAAGAGTACTTCCAATGGAGCTACACACACAGCCACACCTTCTCAAATCAAAATCACGCATTATTTTAAAAGGAAGGGAAAGGCTGTTAATGATGTCAGCAAGGATAAAACCAAGCTGAAAATCACCCAAGTCTGGATTCCGAAAGGAATTATCCAGCGATCTAACCCTGCAGGACCCGCAGAAGATCGGGTACCTAAATGAATCTCATTTCTTTCTTGCAGGTACAGGATCATGCGACACAGCTTCATAGATCGAGCGAGTGGATCATAGACAGTGGTTGCTCCGCTCACATGACTGGTGAAGAATTTCTATTTTCAGATCTTACCAAGGTCAAAGGACCTCCAGTCATATTCGGTGATAACTCAAAGGGCAGAGTTATCAGCAAGGGCTGCATCGAGAAGGATGATGTCAGAATTGTGAATGTATCCCTTGTCACCAATCTGAAGCACAACCTCCTGAGCATCAGTCAGCTGTGCGACAATGGTTATACCATTGTGTTTGAGAAATCAGGGTGCCAGATCAAGAATGAAGAGTCTGGCGAGACCAAGCTGAAAGGTGTCAGGAAAGGAGGTCTCTATGTTGTTGACTGGCAAAGCGGGAAGACTGATACATGCTTTGTAGCCACCAGTTCCATAGAAACTAACTGGCTGTGGCACAAAAGGTTAAGTCATCTAAATTTCAAAACTATTAATTATCTAACCAAGCATGATCTTGTAGATGGTCTTCCCAAGGGCGGGTTCAAGAAGGAAGGAATTTGCAAAGCTTGCCAGCAAGGCAAACAAACTAAGAAGTCCTTCAAGAACCAGTCGCCAGTCTGCCCCAGTACCAGTCAGGTACTCGAACTGCTACATATGGATCTTTTTGGACCAGTAGCACCTCAAACCATTGGAGGACGACGATATTCGCTGGTGGTAGTCGATGACTACTCGCGCTACACATGGGTAAAGCTTCTCAGAACCAAGGATGAGGTGAAGATCATTCTTCCAGAGTTGATCATCCAAGCTCAGAAACAGAGAGAAGCTGTGGTAAAGCGAATTTGATCAGACAATGGGACTGAATTCTGCAACAGTCTGCTGATGGATTTTTGCGCGGAGGCCGGGATCAAACATGAGAGATCTACTCCAAGGCAACCGCAGCAGAATGGACTGGCAGAACGTAGGAACAGGACGCTGAAAGAAGCGGTTCGGTCCATGCTGGCTGAGTCCGGCTTGGGACAGAGTTTCTGGGGAGAAGCGTTGGTAACTGCCTGCTACACTCAGAATAGAAGCGGGATCAACGACAGACTCCAGAAAACTCCCTACGAAGTGTATTTTGGTCGTAAGCCTTCTATAGCTCATCTTCGTGCATTCGGTTCACCATGTTATATCCATAATAATGGGAAGTCAAAGTTAAATGCTTTTTCGCCTAAGGCTGATGAGGGTGTCTTTGTCGGATATGGACATCCCTCTCACAAGGGCTATAGAGTATTTAACAAGACCACCAAACTTGTGGAAATAACATGCAATGTTGTTTTTGATGAAGCTACTTTAGTGCGCAGGACCCTACGACAACTGGCTGAAGATGTTCCTGAGGTCAATAATGTCGTTGATCAGTTGGGCAGGAATTCTTCCGATACTCAACCAACTGGTTCGACTAGACCTATGACTGGATCATCTTCACAACCAGTTCCCTCGGTTGCCCATCAGCAAACTGGGAGGGTCGGTGATGCAAATGACCTTGCTGAGACCTTACACTCAATCTCCCTGAGTGGATCTAGCAAAAATCAAGGGGGAATTCCGACTGGAATCTTTGAGCCAGAAGACAACGATGAACCAGCTGGAATGGAAGTACCAGCTGATACTGACAACGTTGGTGAAGGTTCGGGAAGTCAGTCAGACAGTGGAGCTGATGAAGAAGTTCCGACTGGTGAAGGTCAACCACCAGTTGCAGTTCCAGCTCCGACTGGTGAAAATGTTGAAGCACCAGTCATCAGGACAGAAGAACCTATTTCACAGCCGGCACCAGCAGTCGCTGGTCCTCCCAAATGGCTGAGGGATCACCCATCCGATGCTATTCTCGGTGATCCAGAAGGTTCTGTCCAGACTCGCCACGGCAGTGCGCTCCTAAGTTGCTTTATTTCTCAAATGGAACCTACTTCCATAGGAGTTGCGCTAGAATCTGTTGATTGGATTAATGCCATGCAAGAAGAGCTTGCTGAATTCACTCGCAACAATGTTTGGGACTTGGTGGAGAGACCATCACATCAGTCAGTGATTGGCACCAAGTGGGTGTTCAAGAACAAGCGAGATGAGAATGGCACCATGGTCAGAAACAAAGCTCGTTTAGTCGCCAAAGGTTACAGGCAGTGTGAAGGCATCGACTATGATGAGACCTTTGCACCGGTTGCAAGAATGGAGGCGATACGGCTGTTCCTTGCGTATGCAGCGTATCACGGCTTCACAGTATTCCAGATGGACGTGAAGAGCGCCTTCTTGAATGGCGAGCTAAAGGAGGAGGTTTATGTCGAGCAACCTCCAGGCTTTGAGATAGGCACCAAAGTGTACAAGCTGAGAAAGGCCCTGTATGGATTGAAACAGGCGCCCAGGGCTTGGTACGAAACGCTGTCACAATTCCTCACCAGCAATGGATTTCGGAAAGGAAAGATTGATAGGACTCTCTTTCTTCTCAAGGATGGTGGTGACATGCTAATGGTGCAGATCTATGTAGATGACATCATATTCGGATCAAGGAATATAACTCTCTGCGAGAAGTTTTCTCAACTGATGCAGACATCATTTCAGATGAGTATGATGGGCAAGTTAACATACTTTCTCGGACTCCAAGTCCAGCAGTCAGCTGATGGAATTTTTATCAGCCAGCGGAAGTATACGAAGGAGTTAATTCAGAAGTATTGCCCAGAGAAAACTAAGTCCCTCAGAATACCTATGAGCACCAGCTGTCAGATGTTTCTCGATGAACAAGGTGAATCAGTTGATCCTACCGTTTACAGAGGAATTATTGGATCACTTCTCTATCTCACAGCCAGCAGACCCGACATCTCGTACTCAGTCGGAGTGTGTGCCAGATTTCAAGCCAATCCGAAAAGGTCACACATGGAAGCTGCAAAGAGGATAGTGAAATATCTGAAGGGGACTGAATCTCTTGGAATATGGTATCCCAAGAATGATGAGCTTACACTCATTGGATATTCAGATTCAGATTTTGCTGGATGCCGTATAGATCGAAAGAGTACCAGTGGTACGTGTTAGTTTCTAGGACACAAGCTAATCAGTTGGTTTAGCAAGAAGCAGCACTCAGTTGCTACATCTACCACTGAGGCTGAGTATGTTGCCGCTGCCAGTTGCTGTGCTCAAATTATTTGGATCAAGCAACAACTGGAAGACTATGAAGTGGACACTGGCTGTGTACCCATCTATTGCGACAACAACAGTGCTATGTGCATCACGAAGAATCCGGTTCATCATTCCAGAACCAAGCACATAGACATTCGACATCACTTCATACGTGATCATGTCGAGAAGAAGGATGTCAGCGTAGACTACATCAGAACTGAAGATCAACTGGCTGACATCTTCACCAAACCCCTTCCAGAAGCAAGATTCAAGGAGTTGTGCATCAAACTCGGTCTTTTGGAGATTGATGCGAGCCCAAGTGTTGAGGAAGAATGAGTCCCAGCTCTCATTCTGTTCTTGATCTTCTGAAGGACGCTGATTACGACTAAGTCCAAGCTCTTAGTTGTTTTTATTTAAGTGGTATCTCTAGATCACTGATGGTTCCTACTGGCGGAACTTATCCCTTAATTATCTAAGGAAATGAGTCCCAGCTCTCATTCCGGAGTTGCCAGCACAAACCATCAGTTGAAGCGAAATTGGGTCCCAGCTCCCAATTTCAAGCGATGATGAGGAGTGGATTTCTTGAAGAGAAGATTATGCGGAATGAATTGAGTCCAAGCTCTCAATTCTTTCAATCTTTCAAGTTGTCAGCAGACAACTGGCGAATTTCCTACGACTGATGAAATTGAGTCCCAGCTCTCAATTTATCCAAGTACTCGGGAGCCAGTCGTAAGTACCAGTTGTCAACTGGTAAGGAGGCCATGCTGACAGGGGGAAGTGTTCAACTGGCATATGCTACTGATGACCAGTTATGCCAGCTGTCGCAGAAAAGGCGGGATTGTTCAAATCCGACTAGCGTGTACATCTCTCAGAATTTAATGCGGCATTTAATGCCACATTTAATGTGCACAGTGTCTGCGCAGTCCGACGCTTGGATGCCACCAATCGGCGTGTGCCATGTCAGCTCCACGTCGTGGCGCCCGTCAGCACGACCGCGCACGTCACCACAGGGAACCGGGCCTGCTGATGACCGTCGATCCTCGCGTGCTGAGCGTTGATCCTGGACGTCTGATCCTGCATGGCCCGAGTATAATTACCCGATCACTTCCTTCGGGTTAACCTTTATGTTTCCCTACTTTCAGAACCCTAATATCTTTCAAAATTCTCTCATCTTCCTTTGAACTTTTCTGAACCTTGAATCTTTCTGAAGTTATGGCATCATCTTCTCAACCTCCAGCTAATAACCCTCCATCTACATCTACATCATCCTCGTCTGGTTCACCAGACCTACCAGTCGCTGAAGCTCATATGCCTACGTATACTGGCATAGTGAAGATCGAAGATATCGATTACACCTATCCGTTCGCCCGATTGGTTCAGTTGAACAGGCCGGCGACCAGGCGACAGCTCTCTAACGCGCAGATTAGGACTGCACAGGTTCAGAAGGAGAAGATTCTGAACGCGAAGCTAGCCCTAAAGCATCATGGGCCGGAGCTGATGGAGATGGTTGACCACGAGCAGCTCCGCCAGTACTTGACGGCGAAACCCGAAACTTTCCATCCACACATGGTAGCCGAGTTCTACGCTCGGACCGTGATAGCTGACGGCAGGAAGTCTTTCACAACTTCCGTTTTTGGCCACCTGATCACCGTCACCGCCGAATACCTCGCCGATCTGTTCGGGCTGAGGAATGAAGGTATGGAGATAGCCTCGTATTATCAGAATAATACAGACGAGTTCAGGAGGAGATGGGCGGAGTGGAAGAAGGCGGAGGTGACTGAGTTCCGTACTGGAATGAGGAAGTCAGACATGGAAGAATATTGGCAGATGGTATGCGACATTGTGGTGTGCATGCTGCAATGTGAGGTCGGATCGTACGCCGAGCTGAGCCTGCGCAAGTTTTCAGTGATGTGTGCGCTTGTCGACGGGGTTGAGGGCAACTGGGCTGAATTCTTCTTCGGCCGGTTGCTGGAAAATGTAGACAGAAACATCACTGTTCCGACTGACGGCAGGTTTACTCACGCCGTATCCTTCGGGCTGAGGATCAGCCACATCCTGGAGATGGAATTGGGTGATGGCGTGGATCAGGGGGAACAGCTGGTTGGTTCCGATTTCATACCAGCCACGAAGGTGAAGCTGCCTCGCCCAGATTACAAGAAGCCACGCAGGCTGAAAGGGAAGTCAGCAGTGGACCCTGCTGAGGTCGTTTCTGAGGAGGACTCAGAAGACCTGGGGGAGCAAGTGCCAGCTGTGGCTCTCCCACTGACCGATGAGGCTAGGGCTGAGCTGAAGAGAAAGCGCGAGCTCGAGTCCCTATTTGTCTCGATGGAGGACGCGGTGGCTGAGGCAACTGGCATACATCCTCAAGAACTAGCGCCAGTGCCAGCTCCCAAGCCCCGATCAAGGAAGAAGCCTAAGACTCACCAGTACCAGCAGCCTCCGCAAGCTGCTGCTTATGAACCAGCATCCGGGAAAATCTCGATACCAGTCAAGAAGTCCGTTCTTGGACTGACTGAGGAGGAGACCATAGAGAGGATGACCCGGAAGCGAAAGAGGGTTCAGACCAGAGCTCAGAAACTGGTGGAGCAAGCAAAGAAGGAGCAACAAGCCTCCATAGTAAGGAAGAAACAGGCCCAGGCAAGGTTGAAGGCCTTGGCCGACCAGCGAAGAAGAGAGGCTGAGCTGGCAGCCCGCGATGAAGCCTTTGCACAGGTGCAGGCTGAGCATGAGGCCAGACGTCAGGCTCAACTGTCGGAGCAGGTGCACCAGGTGGCCAAAGGCAAATGGGAAGTTGCCCCAACTACAAGTGCAAGGCCACCAGCACCAGCTCCAGGCGAGATCTTATCCGATGAATCCTTTACTCGCCTGCTGGTGATGGGCGCTGAAGAGGATGTACTATCCCTTGTGGATAAGTACCAAGAGGAGGAGGTCGCTGAAGTCCCTCCACCCGCGCAAGGGGGTGGTGGAGGTGAAGAAGACCCACTGGCCGCGCACGGGGGTGCCAGTGGAGGAGTTGAGGAGCGGGCGACCACCCCGGAAAAACTGGCGAGTTTTTCAGACATGAGCTCAGATTCTGAGGATGCAGAGGAGCCAAAGGCTGAGGAGCCGGAGCAGGCGGCAGCTGAGGAGGTGATACATTACTCCATGGTGCAGAGGATGGAGCCAAGGGATCTGTTCCCAGACCTTGATGATAAGGCTCGTCGTCCTGCCAGTCGCCCCCGATCCACAGATGCCTCAACATCAACTTCCGGGCGACCAACAGCATCCTCTACATCACCAGCTAGGCGTGCACGTACTGAAAGGCGACCTTACATGCTCTGCATCCAAGAGCATCAACTGATTGATGAGGATACCTTCCAGTCGCGAGTGACAGGGGTACACCGGTGGGAGCACCGCGGGGACATGGCGTTTCTAAATTCACGAGTGCCTGAGCCTTCAGCATTCAACATCATCCCCTTCAGCGGACTCCCCCACCAGTCCATTTATGCTTCAAGAATTTTTGACTGGTGCCTGCCCCTGCAGCCAGTGGAATACTACAATTCCACATTGTATGAGTATGCTGAAAACATCACGGCGGAGGTGGAGAATGCCGTCAATGACGAAATGATATCCAGCTACCGAAGACTCTGGAGGGTGGATCCGAAACTATGTCTGGAGTTCCGGAGGTGGAGGATTTTCGATCGATGCGAGCGCCTGCTGACAGTGGAGAAGCGGGCGGTCCTCTATGCCAGGCTGGGTCTTGGCTACTGGAGAGCGGAGGAGGAGTGGGCTCATGCCTTCATGGGCACTGATCCTGAATGCCCCCAGCAGCTGTCTACAAGGAGGATCAAGCGCCGCTTGCTGAAAATCGCTGAGTATAGGCAGCAGACTGGAAGCTCCGGCCTCCCGCCACTGTAAAAGATCAAGTTACCTTTCCTCCAGTTTCGAGTCACCAGTCGGGGGTACCAGCTGAAGTACGCGCTCTGTCGCCTCAAAGTGCTGGTTACCCTCCCGAGGATCCCTCCCTACCATGCTATATTGTTCGACATGGCTGCCAGCGCTCTGCTGGTAGACCACTTAGTAGAGGAGGATCCCTCTCGTGGTTGGTGGCTGACCCTTGCCGTCCCTCCTGTTCCTATTGTCTCGGGCGATCTCGTCCCTGCTCACATGGACTGGCAAGTGGTGGAATTCACAGCCCCAACTGTCGTTTTTGAACAAGTCCAGCCAGCTCCAGCAGCAGTGCCAGTGGTGGAATCAGCTGAGGTACCAGCAGTCGAAGTACCAGCAGAGGAACCAGCTGCAGCAGCGGTACCAGCGGAGGAGCCAGCCCCAATGGAAGAATCAGCTGAATCTGAACCAGCAATGGCTCCTTCCACAACTGATGTGCCTTCCTCTTCCATAGAAGTTTCAGCGCAGCCAATCTCCGAGATCCATCCTCCTGCGCAGCTTCTTGCACTCATTGATGCCAGGATGGATCAGCGCTTCGCCAGCTTCCGAACTGAAATGACTCAACAGATGGAGTCTGTAACCGCTGGAGTGTCCTCCTTTTTGGCGCGGATCCAAGAGGGGGAAAGTACGCGAGCACGTGCTGAGGCAGAGAGATCTCGTCTTGCTGAAGAGGAGAGGAGAATTGCAGCTGAGGAAAGGGAGAAGAGCAGACAAGATATGGCAGAGCTCACTGAGATCCTGAGGTCGCTCACAAGCAGAACTCAATCACCAGGATCATCTTCTCAGCCATAGTCTAGCTTCTCTATTTTGTTGTAAGTAAATGCTTATCAGCTAGATTAGTCAGTTATCCTTCCTGTACATGTAATGCTACATCATTAATGAAAGGATTACTGACAAGTTGATGACAATCTCTCATTGTCCAACAATTGTCTAAGTATTTACTTAC
>JAPKLW010011745.1:0-10642 GCA_026898455.1 Plectranthus barbatus | reverse complement strand
GAGATAGGTAATTAATTAATCTACTTTATGAATTGTCAAACAAAGAAGTTCATAATGCCTTTCTGATGTTTCACTACGAAGAGGAATTAAATTGGGAAATAATCAATTTATTCATCTATGTCATACTTGATAGGTAGATGTCACTGGAATCTGTACTTCCCATAATCATTTTCACTCGAAGTAATTTAGTTTTCTGTCTTAATTTTAATTAGCAAGTATTGAGATTTTCAAAATAACCAAAACCAAAAAATTTGATTTACCCTAACCAGAGTTTTGAGATCTAATGTTTTAGTACTTAGGATTTTTCGTTACTTCTTTCCCTGTGGGATCGATAATTTTCATTTGCCGCTATATTATTAGCTCTGCTAAGTCGCATGTTAAATAATTTAGCGATCAAATTATGGCGCCGTTGCCGGGGAAAGAATAGAATTAATCTTACTATTAAAACTGTGATCAAAATACTGATTTAGGGTGTAATTTTCGTCGTTCACGTCGATCGACGTGTTTTCCCGTCGATCAATGCATTTGTCATTACTCCGTCAATTGACGCTTTTGTTCTTCGATTGACGCGTTTGTATTTTCTGATTTTCAATTTTTCAAATTCCAGTTCGTTTTGTGTTCTTTGCAGTCTTACCTCACTACCTCCTCTTGCTGTACAGGTAGTGTATGAGTACAAGAGCTAGAGGAAAGGACCCGCTTTATTACTACCCGAACATTGAAGCCACTTGCAGAAAGATCCGAAAGAATAAGCGTGCTCAGAAAAGCTCGAGTAATCAAACAATGGAAGATAACGTACCACCGCCGGTTATTCAACCGCCCCCACCAATGCTAACTGCAGAGAAGCAAGCTGTGCTTCTCCAAGAAGTTCAAGCTATGAGGGCACAGATCCAACAGTTCAACCTGGAGAGAGACCTCGAGAGGAACAATCCAAATGGAAGGGATGTTCGCCATAACCCACTGTTCGATGACAATCTTGATAACGGAGAGGATGACGACCCGAATCCACCAGAGGAATCTGACGATGAGGAAGAAGAGGAGGCCATGCAGAACCGATACAAACCTCGATTCAAGGAGACAGACTTCAGGATTGGCATCAATGCCAATAATTTTGAGCTGAAGACCGGATTGGTGCAGATGGTGCAACAAAATCAATTTGGAAGAAGAGCCATTGAGGATCCTTACGCACATCTGGATAAGTTCCTTATGCTCTGGAATACTGTCAAAATCGGAGGGGTCAGCAAGAGTGCCATCCGAATGCGTCTGTTCGCATTTTCTCTGAGGGATAAGGCACAATCTTGGTTCACTGCACTGGACAAGGGAAGTATCAGCACATGGACTGAATTGAGGAATGAGTTTCTGAAAAACTTATTCCCACCAAATGTCATCAGGCAGAGAAGGAAATAAATCATCAGGTTCGCTCAAAGACCCGATGAAAGCTTCAGTGAAACGTGGGAGCGATTCAAAGAGCTACTGAGGTCTTACCCTAGACATGGTTTTCTGCCAGGATAACAAGCAGAAGCATTCTATGAGGGACTCAATGAGAAGACCGTCAAGTTGGTGGACACCACAGTAGGAGACACCATCATGACAAAGAGCGGAAAGAAAGCCATGGAATCCTTCCAAAAGATGACCAACAACACTCAACGGTGGTCCTCCAATCAAACTCGGCCTGTGAAAGCAGTCGAAAAAGTGGTGGAAAAAGTTGCCGAACAGCCTCATTTGGCAACCGAGTTGAAAAAGCTAAAGGAAGAGTTCGCTACACTGAAACAAGAGAAAACTATCGCTGCAGTTGAGACGGTAAAAGTTCCACCTGATGGCGAGGGTGCCGAAGTAAACTTCATTCAAATGGGCGGTTATCAAAACAACTACCGAAGAGGATATCAGCAACACAATCAGCAGCATAACCAGCCTTACACTTATAATCATGCGAGGAATCACCCTGAATTTTCCTACGCAAACCCTCAAGACGTGGAGCAGCCACCACCGGGATTCGCCGTGCAAGACGGGACAGTTGTGGAGAAGAAAAAGCCAAATCTCGAGGAGATTTTGGCTAAATTCATGGAAGGCTCCACTGATACGGTAGCCAAGCTAAATCAAGAAATCTCGGGGGTGAATACTAAGGTTGACCAGATGCAGAAGAATGTGCAGATCATTGAGAACCAAGTCAATCAAATCGCCGACGCCCTCGGAACCAAACACAAGCCGGGACAACTTCCGAGCAACACTCAGGTCAACCCCAAAAACCAGAATCAGAGGAACCAAGTGAACGCCATAACTCTGAGAGGGGGAAAATCCTATGAAGGGCCAACGCAGGCAGGGAAAGATACCCGGGAGGAAGGAGAAGCCAAGCAGAACGAAGAAGCCGTCGATCACAAGATCCTGTCGACCGACGCAGGGTCTCGATCGATCGACTCAGCTCCTAAGGCCATGTCGATCGACGCTGATCCTTGTCGATCGACGTCAGTCCTTGTTCCACGTCTGAAGAAACCGCCTCTGTCGTATCCGCAGCGGTTTGCCAAGACAAAGATGAACGAGAGGTATGCACGATTTCTGGAAATAATGAAGAAGGTGCATATCAACATTCCATTGGTCGAAGCCCTGCAAGAGATGCCCAGATACATCAAGTTTCTGAAAGATATGGTCTCTCAGAAAAGACCCTTCTTGGAGCATGAGACGGTCAATCTGTTCGAAGAATGCAGCGCCATTATTCAAAAAAAGATGCCGATCAAAAGGGAGGACCCGGGCTCCTTCACAATCTCTTGCGTGATCAGAGGAGAAACCTTTGGGAAAGTCCTTTGCGATTCTTGAGCATCAATTAATCTGATGCCGCTGTCATTCTTCAAGCGGTTAAAGATCAGAAACATCAAGTCCACTACAATCTCACTTCAGATGGCCGATCGATCAGTTTTCAACCCAAAAGGCATTGTGGAAGATGTGCTGGTGAAGGTAAAAGATTTCATCATTCCAGCCGATTTCGTGGTGCTAGACATGGAAGAAGATCGGAAACATTCCTCTGATCCTTGGAAGGCCATTCATGAAAACCAGAGGGGCATTGATCGACATTCGAGACAGCAAACTGACATTCCGAGTGAACAATGAGTCAGTCACGTTCTCAATCTACAAGGCAATGCAGAAGCACAATGAAGGAAGCTATCAAGAAGAATGCCACATGATTAACTGCTTCAGCCCGGTAATGTCTTCTCCCTTCGTCTCTCTCAAAAGTGAACTGGATTTTTTGGAAAACTGCCAGCAACATTCACTGTTCTCGTTAACAAATCTGGACGAGGCAGAAGAGGGGATCCTGGATCTGGTTGTAGAGATGGATGTGTTCGAGGAGATAACTCGAGAAAAAGAAACCAAGAGATAACCGCTGCCTAACCACTACCGTCAGAACCATCCAGAAGGAGACGGGGGGAGGAACAAGTCGATCGATGCTACTGTCTCGTCGATCGGATCGACGCCCCTTTGAAGACCACGTCGATCGATGGGACCTCTTCGTCGATCGATGCTGACCTTGGAAAGCTGATTTTCGACTCCGATCCACCACTTCTGGAACTCAAGATGCTTCTGACACATCTCAGGTATGCATTTCTGGGTTATGTTGACACTTACCCTGTTATTGTTTCTGCCTATCTTACACAGGGGGAGTTGGACAAAATGCTATGAGTCCTACAAAAATATAAGTCCGCCATCGGATGGACTTTGGGAGATATCAAGGGGATCAGCCCTTCGCTGTGCATGCATAAGACCATCCTTGAAGAGGATGCCAAACCAAAGAGACAAGCACAACGACGACTTAATCCCATCATGCAAGAAGTCGTAAAGAAGGAGGTTCTCAAACTCCTTGATCATGGCATGATTTACCCTATTTCCAACAGCAAGTGGGTGAGCCCTACACAAGTAGTAGCCAAGAAAGGGGGGATGCAGTTAGTGAAGAATGATGATGGAGAGGAAGTGGCGACAAGACCGATCACAGGATGGCAATTTTGCATTGACTACCGCGTTTTGAACACCGCCACGTGCAAGGATCACTTTCCTCTTCCCTTCATTGATCAAATGCTCGATAGATTATCCGGTTACCCTTTTTATTGTTATCTTGATGGTTACTCAGGGTATAACCAGATAGCTATGGCGCCTGAATATCAACACAAGACAACATTCACCTGTCCATACGGAGTATTCGCCTACCGTCGGATGCCCTTCGGACTATGCAATGCACTGGCTACCTTCCAGAGATGCATGATGGCAATCTTCCACGACTTGATCGAAGATGTCATGGAGGTATTTATGGATGATTTCTCGGTCTTTGGTAGCTCATTCGATGTTTGTTTGCAGAATCTAGCTACTGTACTTGAGAGATGCACCGAGACTAACCTGTGCCTCAATTGGGAGAAATGTCACTTCATGGTGCGAGAGGGGATTGTGTTGGGACATCGAGTATCAGCTGAAGGACTTGAGGTAGATTGAGCCAAAGTGATAGCCATTGAGAAGATGCCACTGCCAACAAATGTCAAAGTCGTCCGAAGTTTCCTAGGCCACGCCGGATTCTATAGGAGGTTCATCAAAGAATTCTCAAAGATATCTCGGCCCTTGTGCAACCTGCTGGAGAAGGATGTTTCCTTCGTCTTTGATGATGAGTGCGTGAAGGCATTTGAGAGACTGAAAGAAGCACTGGTGACTGCGCCGGTCTTGACCGCGCCTGATTGGGATGAATCCTTCACATTGATGTGTGATGTCAGCGACTATGTTGTTGGGGCAGTCTTGGGACAACTAAAAGGAAGGCTCTTCCATGTGATTCACTATGCCAGCAAGAGCATGAATCCGGCGCAATGCAACTACACCACCACGGAGAAAGAAATACTCGCGGTCGTGTATGCCTTCGACAAGTTTCGGCCTTATCTTATAGGCTTGAAGAAGATTGTCTACACCGACCATGCAGCCATCAGATACTTGTTCTCGAAGCAAGATGCCAAGCTAAGACTGATCCGGTGGATACTGTTGCTGCAGGAGTTTGACTTGGAGATCAAGAACAAAAAAGGTTGCGATAACGTGATCGCCGACCACTTGTCAAGACTCGAGCCCCCGGTCGAAGGGGATGATCAGCAGATGACAATCCAAGAGACATTCCCTGACGAACAGATCTACGCCATGAAGGATTTGAAAGAGATGTACGAGTCCAAAACTCCATGGTATGCAGACTTCGCCAACTACTTGGTTGGCGGTGTACTTCCTCCGGACTCTTCTCCATATGCAAAGAAGAAGTTTCTGCACGATGTCAGATTCTATTATTGGGAGGATCCATATCTGTGGCGTAGATGTGCTGATAGCGTCATCCGCCGTTGTGTGCCCCAGTCCGAGTGGCAACAAATCTTCGAAGTCTGCCATTCATCTCCTAGTGGCGGCCATCATTCAGCCAACCAGACAGCATTCAAAATTCTTGCCAGCGGGTTCTATTGGCCATCTATCTACGAGATCTGCCATGGATGGATTACGAGTTGTGATCGCTGCCAAAGGACCAGCAATATCTCGCGGAGGGATGAGATGCCACAGACGCCGGTTATTGAAGTCGAGATCTTTGATGTTTGGGGGATCGACTTCATGGGACCTTTTCTGCCATCCCAGGGGTTCTCATACATTCTTCTGGCAGTGGACTACGTGTCGCGATGGGTTGAGGCCGTTCCAACGATCATAAACGACTCCAAAGTGGTCATCAAGTTCCTGCAAAAGCTCATAACGAGATTCGGGACGCCAAGAGCCTTGGTAAGCGATTGGGGATCCCACTTCTGCAACAAATAGCTGACCACTCTTCTTGCGAGGTACGGAGTCAAACACCGAATCACCACTCCATATCACCCTCAAGGGAATGGGCTAACAGAGTTGTCCAACCGAGAAATCAAACAAATTCTGGAAAAGACGGTGAAGCAAAGAAAGGATTGGGCGACAGTACTTAATGATGCATTATGGGCATACCGCACCGCCTACAAAACACCCATTGGGACGTCACCGTACCAGTTGATTTTAGGGAAGTCCTATCACCTGCCAGTGGAGATGGAGCACAAGGCTTGGAGAGCAGTGAAAGAACTGAACCTGGATTGGAAGACAGCCGCAGAAGAGCGAGCCATGACATTGAATGAGCTTGAAGATTTTCGGGATGAAGCTTATGAGAACAATGTCATCTACAAGAATCGAGCGAGAGATTCCACGACAAGAGGATTCGCTCACATGTGTTCCATTCCGGTGACAAAGTTCTCCTCTTCAAATCCCGTCTTCGATTCATGCCCGAAAAGTTGCAGTCAAAGTGGGTCGGACCATACACCGTGATCTGTCAATTCATGAACGGTGTAGTTGAGTTAGCCGGCCAAGATGGAAAGAACTTCAAGGTGAACGGGCAGAACCTGAAACCATACTACACCCCACTTCAAGTCGAAGCGGTGGAAAAGTATTACTTGAATCGCCCTTGAACTGACAGGTATTGTCTAGCTAGCGACATAAAACCAAGCACTGGTTGGGAGGTAACCCAACAGTTTACTGCTTTCTTTATTTCTGTTATTTTATGTTCAGTCGAGTCGAGTTATTTGAGTTTTGTATTTTCAAAATTTTTTCAAATTTTATCAGGTCCAGTCATCTGTCGGGGCCAAATCGATCGCTGCCTTTTGGCGTTGATCGACGTGTGTCGATCGACGCTATTCTTCGTCGATCAATGAGGAAGTTTTTGGCCATGTCGATCGATGGGGGTGCCTCGTCGATCGACGCGAACGATTCATACCCCAGACAGGGACGGGTTTAAAACCCAAAAGCCCTCATTCTTTCCCTCACAAACACACACGCACGATTTCTCTCCTCTCCCAAAACACTCCTCGAAATTTTTCTCTCCAAATTCGTCGCCACAATCCACGGTATGTATCCTAAACCTCTCATCTTCGATTATTTCATATGCTTTAAATGATTTGAGCATGATTTTTGATGAAATTGAACTTGGAGCCCTTGTTTCCAATTTTTTCATTTTTGTCGATTTCGTTGCTATTCATGATGATTATTCGATATGGTTAGTCATTTTAGTTGATACACTTGCTTATCATGGATTTGTTGCTTTGATTTCATCGAATTTGACGAACATGAGTTTGGGGGATAATTCTTGTTGGTGGTGTTGCTCTTGTCATGTTGCTTTGGGGTAAAATTCTTTCAAATTTGGATGCAATATGCTAGGATAGGAGTTGAATTGCATGTATGTCGAATCAATTTTGCTTGGGTAGATACATTTTGCGGATAATTGCACATTTTTTCATATTGATGTTTGGGAAAATTTTGTGAAGTGATTCATGAGTTTTGACATTTTTCCTGCTACCCTTGCAGTTTATCATGGAGTTTCGCCCAACGTTTGCAAACAAGGTTTATGAGAGACGCTTCAGAAAACTCTCAAGTGATGAGTTCACCGTCCGGCAGACACTCTACCCATGCCCGACAACAATGGAAAGGCTGGGAATTCAAGCTGATGTGGAGGCTCTCCTGGAGAGAGTAGATTGGAGTGCGGGGATGACAGAGCGGTGGCCCACGTACCCATCACTTGTCCTGGAGTTTCTGGCCTCACTCCATGTCTATGAGGTTCAGCCGAAGTCAGAGCCTACCACCATAGCCTTCCAGCTTCTGAACGAGCACTACGAGATGCTAAGGGACAAGCTTGAAGAAATTTGGGGAGTCCGAAAAGGGGGAGACGGTTTTCTTCCCCCGAGTTTGGACATTGCCCGCTTCTGGAGCCAAATAGCAGCCGATGCTAAAGAGGATTTGTGGGAATTTAGCTCGAGTAACTTGAAGGCTTCCTCCTATGACATGAGCGGGGGATTGATCACCCCGATTGCGAAGCATGTGGGCATTGACTTAACCCAGATTGAAGCGCTCGAGGATGACAACCGAGGCCTTGGCACCGGGGTTTTGGTGAAGATGTTGATGCTTTCACCCCGGGAGTCAGGGTGGTCCCTGCGGATGTCCAATGGGGACAGATTTCCACTTCCACAGAGGGACCTCACTCACGTCACTGATTATCACTTCCGTGATAATTGGTTGATGAGCACACCCGCCCATTTGAGGCTCATGGTCGGAGCACATGGAGGACCCGGTACCTCCAGACTTTGTCACTGCCCGCTAACTCGGCCGGACCAGCGACCGCCACAGGCTCCCCCAGCCGAGCCCGAGGATGAGGAGCCAGAGGATGAGAGGCATCATGGAGGAGGGGGGCACATTCCTGATCAGACTGGTGGACATTTGTTCGGCCACTTCGCGAGAGAGTCTTCATCTTCCGGAGTGGATCTGGCGATGATTTACCAGTTCATGCAGTAGCAGGCTGTTTGCATTCAGAGGAGCATACCCGGTAGGCAGAGTTTCGCCAGCACGTGACCACGAGGCTCAACACCCTCGACATGCAGATGCAGCACCTCCTCTTGAACATCGAGCCCGACTCTGTCTACCTCCGATGCCAGAGAGAGCTCCAGGACCACCGGCGACGACTACCCGTGTGGCCATCTCCCGATGTAGAGATGGAGGATCCTCCGAAGGAGGAATGAGGTACCGTTTCCTTTTTCCTTATCTGACTTTCAAACTTGTCCACCCCTTCGAGTGAAACAAGTTTGGGGGGATGAGGATCGGAAAAGGGAAATGTTTGTTTTTTTTTATTTTCTGCTTTATTTTTTTAAATTTTTCATTGTTTTTCGGTTTTTGTTTTTCGTTTTTTGTTTTTTCTGAACCATCACCATCCTTGTTCTTTTGCTTCAGTGTGAACAATTGCTCTCTTCAAGGTTTTTCGCTCAAAATTAGTATTTTTGAACTTTTGATTTGTGGTACTTGTTCTGAGTTGAATAGTCTTGAGCATTGTTTTAGGAGCTTTTGAACAGAGGGCAGTCGAAACTACTTTTTATTATGTTGATGTTGGAATTGAATACTTGTCTTTCCTTTAAATTGAATTGTTGATTGTTAATAGAGATATTTGCTGATTAAGTATGATAATTTGTGTGATAGAGTAGCCGATGATAGGAGCTGTTTTGCTTGATAAGTTGACCTTTGAAGTATAAATTTTTGCATGATAACTGTTCAGAATTTGGGTAATTATTGAGGAGTAACAAAAATTTCTACCTTGTGAGAAATTGTGCCATCTTTTCGTTTGATGAGTGACAAGGTTATTAGATTTACTTCCTAGAATTTGACGAATTTCTCTCTTAAGGTTGCATTAGGTGTGGTAATAGGGTGAAAATGATTTTAGGCATTTTCTTTCGTAGCCCATCTCCCATACACTAACCTTTAATTGCCATTTGTAGCCCCTTTGAGCCTTGAAAATTTTTCTTTCTTTGATTAGGAGGGTTGATGGAAAAGAAATTGTGATTTATTGGATGGTGTGAATTATGGTATTGTGATGTGAGGTTGTGTGCAAAAAAAAATAGGGATTCCTGTGGGTAAATTAAGAAAAAAAAGTGAACATTGGTGAAAAAGAATGAAAAGAGAAGAGAAAGAGAAAGTTTGAGTAGAAAATTTTCATATGTGTAGTTCACAAAAGTCAAAATAAAGCTTAGAACCCTGAAAATTACAAAAGGGAAGGAACAAGATTGTGTGTTAAAAGAACAAAAATCATGTGGGCAAGATATGCTAAAGACTTGGTGTTTGAATGTAATATTTTGAGTCACTTAGCCAAAAATAACCTACCTCTTAGGTAAGCCACATTACAACCAAATCAAGACCTTTTTGATTCCCTGAAAAACCACACTAACAAGCAGGGGAGAGATGAGAAATTTGTCAAACCTATGGTGAGGTAAACTAAAACTGAGAATGAGTGAATTTCAAGCCCTCTACTTGATTGCGCAATGAGTGCAAACACTGCCCGGTGAGGTTCCTCCTCAATAATTTAACAATAAGAATGTGTTGGGATTGCATGATTTATGTGAATAAGTGATACTTAGATTGCGAAAGATGCTTGTGAGGCATTGCACACTTGTATCTGCATTTGATTAGATTTCTTTTCTGTGAATTGATCGAGGACGATCAATGGTTTAAGTTTGGGGGGAGTTGATAAGTTAGGATTTTCACCAACTTATCTGATTGTTCTTTGACTAATTGTGTGATGTTCATATTGTTTTTAGTGTCTTTTTCGTGCATGAATTGGCTTTTGTACTTGTAATGTCGTGTTTGATGAATCATGTAGATTTTTGGTCGAAAACAGAGAAGAGTCGGATTCCCAGTTTCAGGTCCACGTCGATCAACGGGGATGCCTCGTCGATCGACGAGGAAATTAGAGAAGCAGCGATCGACGAAGGAGAAGGAGAAGGTCAACAGAAGCAACAAAGCCCACGTCGATCGACGCTTTTATCCCACGATCGACGCGCATGCGGGATTCCTAATCTGAGTCTGGTTTGAAGATAAAGACATATCTAATCCTAGACACTATTTGATACATCTTTCACTATTATAAATAGCCATGTGTAAATTCATTTTTAGCTTGGAAAATTGTAGAGAAATTAAGAGATTTTAGTATTAAAGATTTTTAGAAGATTTCCGAATTTTTAGAGTTTTTATGTTTGAATACAGAGTTCTGTGGGAAGACAATCAGACCAAAATTTTTATGCAATTCAGGTTTTATTTTTCTATGATGAATATTATTCTG
>JAPKLW010011743.1:0-10642 GCA_026898455.1 Plectranthus barbatus | reverse complement strand
CTTGAAGGCTTGATTGATTAAATGCTAGTTCTTGAAACCTCTTATTATTCCTATGGTTCATTCTTGTCAAAAGCATGCTAATTGTTCTTCTTCTCCTAGCATGATTTAATTCGTTGGTTATGGTATCGAAGCGACGAGCTATGTCTTCATACATAGTCTCATTTGTACGTGCATTCTAAATTGAAATATACCCTTTTGCATTCTTTCAAGCATGACTTAAAATATAGTTCCATCATGCTTCTATAAATTATTTGACTCCATTTTCCACTGCGAACTATTTATCTCTTTTCCTTTCAAGCATTTGTTAACTTTTGGCCTCATCATGCTTGTAACCATTTAATTGATTCTAATCTCCGCTGCGAATAATTTATTTAAACCTCATTCTCTTATTTCATTTTCGATCAAATCTTTACTTGCTTCCGCATGATTAAATATTTCTTCTTAAAACCACAACTTCCCTTAGCGTGCATTGTGTCGCACGTGGGACTGTCGCATAGGCCCGGTTTGGGGGCGCGACAAAAACTATAGGGAGATAGGGAAAATGATTTTCGGAATTTTGCTTTGGAAATTAAATCTCGACTATTTACGTATATGCTAATGTGCCTTTAATTAATTTTAGGCAAGAGGGCCGAAAACTTCATTCAATAAGCAATAAATATAAATTCCAAATTTCGACTTGGAATTATTTCCGAATAATATTCGTTAAAGATTAAAATACGTAATTGGGCCTTAAATAAATCCCCATGGAATTTAATTAATAATGTTAGGATAGAATGAGCCTAAATTCTCATGCTTGCATTTCTAATGGGGCTTTTATTATTCTCTTTCAATTGGGCACATGTATAGAAATAAATAAATAAGTCCACAAGCTCAACACTTTTCATGAATTAATATTTGGACTCAAAATAATTGATCTAGCCCATATCAATAGAAAGCCAAAATATTTATTCGTAATTCGATTCATCATTGTGCCCGATTAGATTATTATTTAGCATATAAGTGGCGCGAAAATGCAGAGTGTACAGGAAATCCCACATCTTGACATTACTCGGTCAAAGATTCCACAAAACTAGGATTGTGTAAGGAAATTTGTTAGAATTTCATTACTTAATATGTTTTGGTGGATCAGAGCTGGTGTTTAGATCTAACCAGTCTAAGTCCCTATATTAGCTTTAGTATGGTCTTAAAATGTAATGTCCTGCTAAGTCTTTGTATCGAGTTCTAAACTGAAGCTGATTTGAAGATCAAACTGATGAATCAGTTTGGATGCGCTAAAGACTAAGAGATACCGAATTTTAAGTATAGGACTTATCAGTATGGAGCTGATAAGTCTGGGTCTTCTTTATCTGGAACTGGCTAGTGTGGAGCTTACCAGTTTTAATTATCAAGCTTGCCAATTCGGGAATCGATTAGACTTGTGACGTTAGCTAGCATGGACTTGCCAGCCTGACGATATCAGCATGGAATCCTAATTCCAATCCCTGTGCATAAGAGACAAGAATTGTGTCTGAGGAATAGTACTGACCATGATCAGACTTAAAAGATTAGAGATTCCATCAAGTTTGCAAGCCTAAGACTCCAGTCTTGATACCTAGGACTTGCTAGTTCAAGATTCCTTGGACTGAACAAATGTTGACGTTCTGAAAAAAATGTGAACAGTCTCTATCGCAGTCAGAAAAATAGCAGAAAAGCGGAAAAATCACTGTACCTTCCCAGAAAAGGTTACCTACCCACGCAGAGTGAGAGAACATCGGATTGGTTGAAAATTCGATGTGTCTGACAACTCCAAGACTTGAATCTCACTCCTCTCCCTATAAATAGTAGAGGACTTCAAGAGATTCATAAGAACCGAACACGCTATCAACGAACAAGTTGAAACTCTGCTAAAATTTTAATTCAACTGTTCGAGGCTTTTCAGGCTTTCCCTATGTCACTGCTATGAACATGAGACTCAGAACTATTGTTCTTGAGTTATTTCATTGGTACAAAACTTAACAAACAGAAAGAACACAACATTCCCCCTCGCTCTTGTTCTTGTTAACCTGTAACCGTGTAAAAACTCAGTTGTCCCACATTGGAGGAACAAGGAAACAGTTTGAGTGAGATATGGAAAATATATGGTGTAGATCTTGTTTCCTTGTTGGACAAGATTTATCCTTATCAATATTGGATTTGGATAGGTATTAATCTATTTTAGACATATTAGGATTTATATATCTTTACCATAACTGGATTAATATTTCTTATGGATCTAGGAATATATCCCTATAATATCTATGTTCCACACAATTGTAAACTTGCTCAAGAACAATATAGTTGCTAGGAGAGACTAGTAGTCTATAGAGGGAGAAAGGTTTGCGTTCCCTAATAACTCCGCAACTCTGTAACTATGTTCTTCACCTTGAAAAATATATATCACCTGTGTAGGCTTGAAGAGTGGACGTAGAGCTTACGCTCGAACAACTATAAATCTTTGTGTCGTTTGATTTTCTATTTTTTATTTGTGTTTGCAATTGCTTCAATTCACAACAAATTGGTGCGGTGAACGTGGAATGAACACGTGGTCAAAGTGATTGCAGTAGGTTCAACCAATATTCGAGGTGGAGCATTTCAAAAGATTGAACGACTTCGATCTGTGGAGGATGAAGATGCGAGCGGTACTGTGCAGCAAGGCTTAGAAGATATCTTGAACGAGGAGGTTGTATTGACCAACATTATGACAAAACAACAGAAGATGGATGCATTGGAGAGATCAAAACAATTTAAGATATCTTGAAGGAGGGGGTTGTATTAACATTTATGATATTATCAAATTCAACAATGTATAATAAATATCTTGTGACATTAATATGGTCTTGCCCCACAGGTAGTTGTAATTTAACATTACCTCTTATATCAAGTGAAAGATCAAAACAGCCATCATAATTTAAATATTGCAATTCAATAATAAAAAATATATATATTTAAGCCCTGGCCGCACAAGATATTTTATGTGACATTTTGAGTATTCTATAGATAAAACCAATCTTGTATTTAAGTTAAAAGCAACGGGACAACACAAAGAAGCCAAGAAAATTAATATATAATCTGTTCAAGTTTCCAAAATGTGAAATATAATATAACAATAGGTAGATGATTACAACAATGCAGTCTTCAGCCGGTCACGGTTGTATTATGGAGGCCAAGCCCGACTTCCTGACCTTTGTTTCAAGGTGTTTAGGGAGTATATAATCTTTTGTTTCCAAAACCCTTCTATTAAGCATCTCTTTTGGGAGGCTCTCTAGATATGGGCAGCTGCTGATTTCTAATTTCTCCAGCCACTTCAGTGCACCCTTTTCTACTTGTATGTTTCTCAAATGCCATAACTCTCCGATGAACATGTGTTCGAGAGAGGGAAATCCATCCTCCGAGATCACCATATGTTCACCATTGTATGCATTCTTTAATTTCAAGTATTCTAAGCAAGGCAGTTTCTCCAGAACAGGCATGGGGTCATTGTCCAAATAGCTATTGACTAAGGTTAGTCGAGCAAGTTTTGGGTGGAAATCCTCCGGACATGGTAGCTTGGTAATGAGTCCATCTAGTTTGAGTATCTCAAAATTGCGTACAACACCAAGTCCCTCCAACGAAGGCATGCTTTTGAAACGAAACCCTCTTAATACAAGGCAATGCAGATTTTTCAAGTTAGCCAGTGATATAAAGAGCTTGCTTAAATCCGAGTTCCCATCCAATCCCTCTATGCCTAGTTTCCTCAGTCCCGTCATCATTTGCAAGCTCGACACCTTGTATGCCCAATTATCAACTGAGATGTAACTCAGGGTCTCAAGATTCTTAAGCACCTCCATCTTCAAAGGCTTCATGCAAAATATGTCGGACATGTAAAGGTCAACAAGGGCATCCATTTCCCATATAATATCCGGCACTTCCACCATGAAATTCTGTGCTATGTCCAGAACCTCAAGCTTTTTCAGGTAGCCCAACGAGCGTGGGAGCTCTTGTATGTAGTTATTTCTCAATCCCAGGTATCTCAATTCAATCAACTCCCCAACTATTTCCGGTAAAAACTTCAATCCAAAATCCTCAAAATCAAGAACCCTAAGTTGCTCGAAACTCTTCAAGTGAGATGGACTAATAGCATTGAAGCAGCCTCCTCCAATGAATGAAAGACATTTGATTTGTTTGTTTCGGTCTGTTGAGCAATTGAACTTCTCTCTGCTACAATTGATAATACGACGCAAAGCGCCATCGTCTCCAGCTTTCTTTTCTTTCATTATGGATAACTTATGAAAAATGGGGCTGACGTGGATATTTTTTGCATCAAAGGATTCAATAATTTGTTCTCTCTTCATTTTGTACAAAACCGAAGTAAAATCATATGAATCGTCGTTTGATGCATCCAAAGTACTTATAAATCTCTTCTTCCTGATAGGCATACCTAATTTAAAGAAGCTTAGATGTTGGAAACATGACTTAACTTCTGGAGCCAAATTTTGGTAGACACTCGAATCTAATTCTGTTAATGTTTCTCTCAATTCCAAATCCTTTGATTCGACAACGTCTTCCCATTCAATCCCGAGTCGCCGCTTTTCTACCCACTCCATTGCCACCTCTTTTATTGCTAATGGCAAACCTCCACTGTGTTTCATCAACATCGCTTTCCCTTTTCTCTCCACCTTTTTTGGCAATTTATCGTTGCTAAGGAGCAACACCGTTTCAAGTAATAATTGCCAACTCTTATCAACATCTAGAGGCTTCATGTTGTGACGTAACGTAAATCTAATTTTAAAATCCAACAATTTGTGAACCGATATGTTAACAACAGTATGCATCGTCCTTTAGCTGCTTATGGAAGAACAATTCAACACTAAATAATTAAACTAGGCAGCATGATTTTATTCATCAAATATATCTACTAATATATTAAAGCAGAAAGTTCCACATAATTAATCATTTTCCCTCAACAAATTAAAAACAACACATCAACATTAATTTTTTTTATTTATTTACTATTTTTTTCTATTATGACATAGATATATAATAAATAATAAAAAATTAACAAAAGTAAATTTATCATTTTCTCTTAAAATATTACATGTCACTGATTTATTATATTTATTTTTTTTATATAATTCAAGTACAAATTTATGGGATAATTTTGTAAATTAAACTCCTATTATTGTAAATCTTATGTTATAATTATAAATATTTGAAAAGTATGCTATAATTGCAAAAGTAGTGGAAAGTTGTGTTAAAATTTGTAAATAACCCTATTTATATAAGTATAAGAAAATAGAATATCATAAAAAAAACCATTATGGCAAAAACTTGTGTTAGGCACGCCTAAACAGTTTAGTCGAGTTTTATCCATACCCAAATGGGTTCACACATCCCAAATAGGGTATATTAGATGGGTTTGGGTTGGGTTAATGGATAAAACTGGCCTAAACCATTTAGGCGTGCCTAACCTGAGACCTTCCCGAACATTATTAATTGATTATTAGCGCGAGCACTATACTAATATAAAAACTAAATGCGTACCGTGGGTGTGAATAGATCTGATGAATCTTTCCATTGAATGAAGTTTGTGAACATCGTCGAGAACTATGAAGAATCGCTTCCGTTGCAGACGTTGAGCCACACACATATAGAGGTCGGCAATCTCCATTTCCTCCTCCCCCACGGCGTCGCCGCCCGGTAGCTGCTGTATTAATTTTATAAGCAACTCCTTAAAACTTAATGTATCTGTACAATCCACCCAAATACAGTGCTCGAAATTCTGAACGATGTCTGTGTGGTTGTACAAGTGTCTCACTAGAGTTGTTTTTCCAGACCCAGCGATGCCGCTGATGCATGCAACGTAAGCCTTTTGTTCTTCAGCTTGATCTCGATAACTATTTATTCCATCAAGCAGCAGTTTTACATCCTCCTCAAATCCGACTGTTGAGATGTAGTCTCAATAATTTGCTGTATGCTGAAGCTGGCTGGAACTGGTGCTGGAAGCTGGCACCTGGAACTGGTGCTGAAGCTGGCTGGAACTGGTGCTGGAAGCTGGCACCTGGAACTGGTGCTGAAGCTGGCTGGAACTGGTGCTGGAAGCTGGCACCTGGAACTGGTGTTGAAGCTGGCTGGAAGCTGACTGCTGGTAGCTGACTGGCTGGAACTGGCTGCTGGAAGCTGGCACCTGGAACTGGTGCTGGAGCTGACTACTGGAAGCTGACTGGCTGGAACTGGCTGCTGGAAGCTGGTGCTGGAAGCTGCTGGTGCTGACATTGGGAAGAGAGAAAGATGTGGTTCCCAATGTTACCTTTTTTGTTGGTAGCTTCCTTTGTAAGCTTTTAGTACAGATATATTTGTTTTATTCTCTGCATCTAAGAGAGAATAACAGAGAGGATAAAAGAGAGTGAAAAATATTCTCTGTGAAGATTGCACTTTGTACATTCACCCCAAATCAATAGAAAACTCTGAAACTTGCTCCGGAGTGGACGTAGAGCGAAAGCTCGAACCACTATAATTCTCTGTGTCCTTTTTCTTCTTGTTCTATTTACTGTTCATCATCTTCTTCTCTGGTTTTTCTGGGTTATTCACAACAAGTGGTGCGGTGAACGTGGAGTTAAATCAGAGAAGAATGGGATCAGTGAAATTCGAAGTAGAGCGGTTTACCGGAGTAAATGACTTCGGTTTGTGGCGCCTCAAAATGAGGGCATTGCTCGTACATCAGGGACTTGCTGATGCTTTGAAGGGAGAGGCTGGATTCCCAGATACACTAACAGAGGAGCAGAAGAAAGAGAAGATGGAACAAGCACATAGTGCTGTGATTTTGAGTCTAGGAGACAAGGTGTTGAGGCAAGTGTCCAAAGAGAAAACGGCGGCTGCTATATGGACAAAGTTGGAGGCTTTGTATATGACTAAATCTCTGGTAAATCGTCTATATCTTAAACAAGCTCTTTACTCGTTTAAGATGCAGGAGGGAAAATCTATAAATGAACAACTTGATGTGTTTAACAAGTTGGTTTTGGATTTGGAGAATATTGATGTTACCATTGAAGATGAAGATCTAGCCTTATTACTGTTGAGTTCATTGCCCAAGAGTTTCTCACATTTTAAAGAAACACTGCTGTATGGAAGAGAGTCTCTAACACTTGAGGAAGTTCAGTCTTCATTAAATTCAAGAGAGTTGAATTGTAAGAATGAAGAGAAGAGCTCAAGTCATGCTGAGGGGTTGAATATTAGAGGTAGAACTGATAAGAGAGATTATCAGTCTCAAAGAAGAACATCAAAATCTAAATCCCGTTCAAGGCAACCAAAGGTGAAGTGCTTTCATTGTCACAAGGAGGGACACATAAAGAAATTCTGCCCAGAGAGAAAGAAGAAGGGAAAAGTTGAGGTTGAGCAAGCTGATGTGGTTGTAGCTAATGAAGGCTATGAATCAGGGGAAGTGCTCGTGATATCAACTGAGAATTCTGAAAATGAATGGGTGTTGGATTCGGGGTGTACCTACCATATGACTCCTAACAAGTCATGGATTTATGATTATAAATCTGTAGACAATGCAAGTGTCCTCTTGGGAAACAACAAAGCTTGTAAGGTTGTGGGAATGGGATCTGTTAGAGTGAAGATGTTTGATGGTGCTGAAAGGGTATTGCACAATGTAAGGCACATACCTGAGCTGAAGAGAAATCTCATTTCTCTTGGAATGCTAGATGAGTTGGGTTATCAAATCAGGCTTGAAGCTGGGGCTATGAGGATTTGTAGAGGCTCATTGGTGGTGATGAAGGGAACCAGGAGAAATGGAATATATTCTCTTATTGGAAGTACAGTCATTGGAGTTGCAGCAAATGTATCTGATGACAAGGCAGCCTTATGGCATAAAAGGTTGGGTCATGTAAGTGAGAGAGGTCTGCAAGAGCTCACAAGGCAGGGACTGCTACTTGGAGATCAAGTGAAGGAGTTGGACTTCTGTGAGACGTGTGTGTTTGGTAAGTCTCATAGAGTGAAGTTTGGTACTGGAGTAAACAGAACCAAGGGTCCACTAGATTATATTCACTCGGATTTATGGGGACCTTCACGAGTTAGCTCACAAGGTGGGGCAAAGTATTTTATGTCACTCATTGATGATTTCAGTAGGAAAGTTTGGATTTACATTTTGAAGACAAAATCAGAAGCTCTGGAGAAATTCAAAATGTGGAAAATCCTAGTTGAAAATCAAACTGGCAGAAAGGTTAAGAAGCTAAGAACTGATAACGGCTTGGAGTTCTGTTCCGGAGAGTTTGATCAATTCTGTAGAAATCATGGGATCGCAAGACATAAAACTGTTGCTGGAACACCACAGCAAAATGGGCTAGCTGAAAGATATAATCGAACCTTGTTGGAGAGGACAAGGTGTATGCTCATAAGTGCTAACTTACCAAAGGTTTTCTGGGCTGAAGCTGTTACTACAGCTGCATATCTTATCAACCGGTGTCCTTCAACTGCGTTGAATTTTAAGACGCCTGAGGAGGTTTGGTCTGGACATCCACCAGATTTCAGCAACTTGAGAGTCTTTGGGTGCATTGCATATGCACATATTATAGAAGACAAGTTGGGAAAAAGAGCTGTTAAATGTTTATTTCTGGGATATCCTGAAGGAGTAAAAGGATACAAATTGTGGTGTCTGGAACCGGGTATGAAGAAATGTATTATCAGCAGAGATGTTGTTTTCAAGGAGCATCTTGTTGGAAAATTGCAACATCAGGAAGCTGAACATGAAGATGTTGGAATTGAGCTGGTTGTTGGTAATGATACTGCAACTGAGGTGGAGCTGTCTGAAACAGCGGGAAACTCATCTCGAATTGAAGATGAACCTGAAGCTTGTGAGCAAGCTGGGCCACCAAATTATCAGTTGACCAGAGATAGAGAAAGAAGGAAAATTAGAGCTCCTGAAAGATTCGGCTATGCTGATCTTGTAGCATATGCATTTGTTGTGGCTGAAGAGATTGAGTCTGAAGAGCCAAAATGCTATGCCGAAGCTATGAGAAGCAAGGATAGAGTGAAATGGCAGGTTGCCATGAAGGAGGAACTGGATTCTCTGATGAAGAATAATACTTGGAGATTGATTACTAAACCAAGTAATCAGCAAGTTGTCAGCTGCAAGTGGATCTTCAAGAAAAAGGAAGAAGTAGCTGGAGTCCGGTTCAAAGCTCGATTGGTAGCAAGGGGATTCTCTCAGAGAGAAGGAATAGATTATAATGAGGTCTATGCCCCTGTTGTAAGACATAGATCCATCAGATTAATTTTGTCATTGGTTGCAAACTTTGATTTGGAGTTGGAGCAACTAGATGTCAAGACAGCTTTCTTATATGGGGAGCTGGAGGAAAGGATCTTGATGTCCCAACCTGAGGGTTTTGCAAAGACAGGAGAAGAAAATAAAGTTTGCCTCCTGCAGAAGTCACTCTATGGGCTGAAACAATCACCAAGACAGTGGAACAAGAGATTTGATCAGTTCATGACCGATCAGAAATTCCACAGATGTAAGTACGATCTGTGTGTTTATGTCAAGGAGTGTGCTGGAGGAGAAAAGGTTTATCTGTTGATATATGTGGATGACATGCTTATTGCAAGCAGAGATAAATTGGAAATTGCTGCATTGAAGAAATCTTTAAGCCAAGAATTTGAGATGAAAGATCTTGGTTGTGCAAGAAAGATTTTGGGGATGGAGATAGTTAGAGATAGAGTTCGCAGGAGGTTGATGCTAACTCAAGAAGGATATCTTAATAAAGTTCTTGAAAAGTTTGGCATGAAAAATGCCAAGTCAGTTTGCACTCCTTTGTCTGCACATTTTAGATTGAGTGCAGAGGGGAGTTGTAGTGACGAGGATCAAGAACTTATGAAATCTATTCCCTATTCAAATGTAGTGGGATCTCTGATGTATGCTATGGTCTGTACTAGACCTGATCTGGCATATTCTATAAGTATGGTGAGCAGATTTATGTCAACTCCTCGGGTAGAGCATTGGAATGCTTTGAAATGGATACTTAGATATGTGAAGGGCTCAGTTGGTAAAGGACTGGTGTTCGAAGGCTCTAAGGTGGAGCCAAATGATGCTATTGAAGGATTTGTGGATTCTGATTTTGCTGGGTGTATAGACTCTAGAAAGTCACTCACTGGATATGTTTTCATTTCCTTTGGCACAGCAATCAGTTGGAAAGCAAACTTACAGAAAGTTGTAGCTCTTTCGACAACTGAAGCTGAATATATAGCTTTAACTGAAGCTGTTAAAGAAGGATTGTGGCTGATGGGGTTTATAACTGAGATTGGAATGGCTCAGACTAAGATCACAGTTTTCTGTGATAATCAAGGAGCATTACAACTGGCAAAGAATGATGTGCATCATGAGAGAACAAAACATATTGATATTAAGTATCATTTTATTCGAGAGGTGGTAGCTGAGGGAAAGATTGTGGTACAGAAAGTCAGTACAAATGATAACCCAGCTGATATGATCACCAAAGTAGTTCCTAGCAGTAAGTTTCAGTATTGCTTGGAGCTGATCAAACTTCAAAATTGATCTGGAGTGTTGGGGAGCAGGTTGGAGCAATATTGAGACTAAGGTGGAGAATTGTTGAGATGTAGTCTCAATAATTTGCTGTATGCTGAAGCTGGCTGG
>JAPKLW010011742.1:0-10644 GCA_026898455.1 Plectranthus barbatus | reverse complement strand
GAGATAGGTAATTAATTAATCTACTTTATGAATTGTCAAACAAAGAAGTTCATAATGCCTTTCTGATGTTTCACTACGAAGAGGAATTAAATTGGGAAATAATCAATTTATTCATCTATGTCATACTTGATAGGTAGATGTCACTGGAATCTGTACTTCCCATAATCATTTTCACTCGAAGTAATTTAGTTTTCTGTCTTAATTTTAATTAGCAAGTATTGAGATTTTCAAAATAACCAAAACCAAAAAATTTGATTTACCCTAACCAGAGTTTTGAGATCTAATGTTTTAGTACTTAGGATTTTTCGTTACTTCTTTCCCTGTGGGATCGATAATTTTCATTTACCGCTATATTATTAGCTCTGCTAAGTCGCATGTTAAATAATTTAGCGATCAAATTATGGCGCCGTTGCCGGGGAAAGAATAGAATTAATCTTACTATTAAAACTGTGATCAAAATACTGATTTAGGGTGTAATTTTCGTCGTTCACGTCGATCGACGTGTTTTCCCGTCGATCAATGCATTTGTCATTACTCCGTCAATTGACGCTTTTGTTCTTCGATTGACGCGTTTGTATTTTCTGATTTTCAATTTTTCAAATTCCAGTTCGTTTTGTGTTCTTTGCAGTCTTACCTCACTACCTCCTCTTGCTGTACAGGTAGTGTATGAGTACAAGAGCTAGAGGAAAGGACCCGCTTTATTACTACCCGAACATTGAAGCCACTTGCAGAAAGATCCGAAAGAATAAGCGTGCTCAGAAAAGCTCGAGTAATCAAACAATGGAAGATAACGTACCACCGCCGGTTATTCAACCGCCCCCACCAATGCTAACTGCAGAGAAGCAAGCTGTGCTTCTCCAAGAAGTTCAAGCTATGAGGGCACAGATCCAACAGTTCAACCTAGAGAGAGACCTCGAGAGGAACAATCCAAATGGAAGGGATGTTCGCCATAACCCACTGTTCGATGACAATCTTGATAACGGAGAGGATGACGACCCGAATCCACCAGAGGAATCTGACGATGAGGAAGAAGAGGAGGCCATGCAGAACCGATACAAACCTCGATTCAAGGAGACAGACTTCAGGATTGGCATCAATGCCAATAATTTTGAGCTGAAGACCGGATTGGTGCAGATGGTGCAACAAAATCAATTTGGAAGAAGAGCCATTGAGGATCCTTACGCACATCTGGATAAGTTCCTTATGCTCTGGAATACTGTCAAAATCGGAGGGGTCAGCAAGAGTGCCATCCGAATGCGTCTGTTCGCATTTTCTCTGAGGGATAAGGCACAATCTTGGTTCACTGCACTGGACAAGGGAAGTATCAGCACATGGACTGAATTGAGGAATGAGTTTCTGAAAAACTTCTTCCCACCAAATGTCATCAGGCAGAGAAGGAAATAAATCATCAGGTTCGCTCAAAGACCCGATGAAAGCTTCAGTGAAACGTGGGAGCGATTCAAAGAGCTACTGAGGTCTTACCCTAGACATGGTTTTCTGCCAGGATAACAAGCAGAAGCATTCTATGAGGGACTCAATGAGAAGACCGTCAAGTTGGTGGACACCACAGTAGGAGACACCATCATGACAAAGAGCGGAAAGAAAGCCATGGAATCCTTCCAAAAGATGACCAACAACACTCAACGGTGGTCCTCCAATCAAACTCGGCCTGTGAAAGCAGTCGAAAAAGTGGTGGAAAAAGTTGCCGAACAGCCTCATTTGGCAACCGAGTTGAAAAAGCTAAAGGAAGAGTTCGCTACACTGAAACAAGAGAAAACTATCGCTGCAGTTGAGACGGTAAAAGTTCCACCTGATGGCGAGGGTGCCGAAGTAAACTTCATTCAAATGGGCGGTTATCAAAACAACTACCGAAGAGGATATCAGCAACACAATCAGCAGCATAACCAGCCTTACACTTATAATCATGCGAGGAATCACCCTGAATTTTCCTACGCAAACCCTCAAGATGCGGAGCAGCCACCACCGGGATTCGCCGTGCAAGACGGGACAGTTGTGGAGAAGAAAAAGCCAAATCTCGAGGAGATTTTGGCTAAATTCATGGAAGGCTCCACTGATACGGTAGCCAAGCTAAATCAAGAAATCTCGGGGGTGAATACTAAGGTTGACCAGATGCAGAAGAATGTGCAGATCATTGAGAACTAAGTCAATCAAATCGCCGACGCCCTCGGAACCAAACACAAGCCGGGACAACTTCCGAGCAACACTCAGGTCAACCCCAAAAACCAGAATCAGAGGAACCAAGTGAACGCCATAACTCTGAGAGGGGGAAAATCCTATGAAGGGCCAACGCAGGCAGGGAAAGATACCCGGGAGGAAGGAGAAGCCAAGCAGAACGAAGAAGCCGTCGATCACAAGATCCTGTCGACCGACGCAGGGTCTCGATCGATCGACTCAGCTCCTAAGGCCATGTCGATCGACGCTGATCCTTGTCGATCGACGTCAGTCCTTGTTCCACGTCTGAAGAAACCGCCTCTGTCGTATCCGCAGCGGTTTGCCAAGACAAAGATGAACGAGAGGTATGCACGATTTCTGGAAATAATGAAGAAGGTGCATATCAACATTCCATTGGTCGAAGCCCTGCAAGAGATGCCCAGATACATCAAGTTTCTGAAAGATATGGTCTCTCAGAAAAGACCCTTCTTGGAGCATGAGACGGTCAATCTGTTCGAAGAATGCAGCGCCATTATTCAAAAAAAGATGCCGATCAAAAGGGAGGACCCGGGCTCCTTCACAATCTCTTGCGTGATCAGAGGAGAAACCTTTGGGAAAGTCCTCTGCGATTCTTGAGCATCAATTAATCTGATGTCGCTGTCATTCTTCAAGCGGTTAAAGATCAGAAACATCAAGTCCACTACAATCTCACTTCAGATGGCCGATCGATCAGTTTTCTACCCAAAAGGCATTGTGGAAGATGTGCTGGTGAAGGTAAAAGATTTCATCATTCCAGCCGATTTCGTGGTGCTAGACATGGAAGAAGATCGGAAACATTCCTCTGATCCTTGGAAGGCCATTCATGAAAACCAGAGGGGCATTGATCGACATTCGAGACAGCAAACTGACATTCCGAGTGAACAATGAGTCAGTCACGTTCTCAATCTACAAGGCAATGCAGAAGCACAATGAAGGAAGCTATCAAGAAGAATGCCACATGATTAACTGCTTCAGCCCGGTAATGTCTTCTCCCTTCGTCTCTCTCAAAAGTGAACTGGATTTTTTGGAAAACTGCCAGCAACATTCACTGTTCTCGTTAACAAATCTGGACGAGGCAGAAGAGGGGATCCTGGATCTGGTTGTAGAGCTGGATGTGTTCGAGGAGATAACTCGAGAAAAAGAAACCAAGAGATAACCGCTGCCTAACCACTACCGTCAGAACCATCCAGAAGGAGACGGGGGGAGGAACAAGTCGATCGATGCTACTGTCTCGTCGATCGGATCGACGCCCCTTTGAAGACCACGTCGATCGATGGGACCTCTTCGTCGATCGATGCTGACCTTGGAAAGCTGATTTTCGACTTCGATCCACCACTTCTGGAACTCAAGATGCTTCCGACACATCTCAGGTATGCATTTCTGGGTTATGTTGACACTTACCCTGTTATTGTTTCTGCCTATCTTACACAGGGGGAGTTGGACAAAATGCTATGAGTCCTACAAAAATATAAGTCCGCCATCGGATGGACTTTGGGAGATATCAAGGGGATCAGCCCTTCGCTGTGCATGCATAAGACCATCCTTGAAGAGGACGCCAAACCAAAGAGACAAGCACAACGACGACTTAATCCCATCATGCAAGAAGTCGTAAAGAAGGAGGTTCTCAAACTCCTTGATCATGGCATGATTTACCCTATTTCCAACAGCAAGTGGGTGAGCCCTACACAAGTAGTAGCCAAGAAAGGGGGGATGCAGTTAGTGAAGAATGATGATGGAGAGGAAGTGGCGACAAGACCGATCACAGGATGGCAATTTTGCATTGACTACCGCATTTTGAACACCGCCACGTGCAAGGATCACTTTCCTCTTCCCTTCATTGATCAAATGCTCGATAGATTATCCGGTTACCCTTTTTATTGTTATCTTGATGGTTACTCAGGGTATAACCAGATAGCTATGGCGCCTGAATATCAACACAAGACAACATTCACCTGTCCATACGGAGTATTCGCCTACCGTCGGATGCCCTTCGGACTATGCAATGCACTGGCTACCTTCCAGAGATGCATGATGGCAATCTTCCACGACTTGATCGAAGATGTTATGGAGGTATTTATGGATGATTTCTCGGTCTTTGGTAGCTCATTCGATGTTTGTTTGCAGAATCTAGCTACTGTACTTGAGAGATGCACCGAGACTAACCTGTGCCTCAATTGGGAGAAATGTCACTTCATGGTGCGAGAGGGGATTGTGTTGGGACATCGAGTGTCAGCTGAAGGACTTGAGGTAGATTGAGCCAAAGTGATAGCCATTGAGAAGATGCCACCGCCAACAAATGTCAAAGTCGTCCGAAGTTTCCTAGGCCACGCCGGATTCTATAGGAGGTTCATCAAAGAATTCTCAAAGATATCTCGGCCCTTGTGCAACCTGCTGGAGAAGGATGTTTCCTTCGTCTTTGATGATGAGTGCGTGAAGGCATTTGAGAGACTGAAAGAAGCACTGGTGACTGCGCCGGTCTTGACCGCGCCTGATTGGGATGAATCCTTCACATTGATGTGTGATGCCAACGACTATGTTGTTGGGGCAGTCTTGGGACAACTAAAAGGAAGGCTCTTCCATGTGATTCACTATGCCAGCAAGAGCATGAATCCGGCGCAATGCAACTACACCACCACGGAGAAAGAAATACTCGCGGTCGTGTATGCCTTCGACAAGTTTCGGCCTTATCTTATAGGCTTGAAGAAGATTGTCTACACCGACCATGCAGCCATCAGATACTTGTTCTCGAAGCAAGATGCCAAGCCAAGACTGATCCGGTGGATACTGTTGCTGCAGGAGTTTGACTTGGAGATCAAGAACAAAAAAGGTTGCGATAACGTGATCGCCGACCACTTGTCAAGACTCGAGCCCCCGGTCGAAGGGGATGATCAGCAGATGACAATCCAAGAGACATTCCCTGACGAACAGATCTACGCCATGAAGGATTTGAAAGAGATGTACGAGTCCAAAACTCCATGGTATGCAGACTTCGCCAACTACTTGGTTGGCGGTGTACTTCCTCCGGACTCTTCTCCATATGCAAAGAAGAAGTTTCTGCACGATGTCAGATTCTATTATTGGGAGGATCCATATCTGTGGCGTAGATGTGCTGATAGCGTCATCCGCCGTTGTGTGCCCCAGTCCGAGTGGCAACAAATCTTCGAAGTCTGCCATTCATCTCCTAGTGGCGGCCATCATTCAGCCAACCAGACAACATTCAAAATTCTTGCCAGCGGGTTCTATTGGCCATCTATCTACGAGATCTGCCATGGATGGATTACGAGTTGTGATCGCTGCCAAAGGACCGGCAATATCTCGCGGAGGGATGAGATGCCACAGATGCCGGTTATTGAAGTCGAGATCTTTGATGTTTGGGGGATCGACTTCATGGGACCTTTTCTGCCATCCCAGGGGTTCTCATACATTCTTCTGGCAGTGGACTACGTGTCACGATGGGTTGAGGCCGTTCCAACGATCATAAACGACTCCAAAGTGGTCATCAAGTTCCTGCAAAAGCTCATAACGAGATTCGGGACGCCAAGAGCCTTGGTAAGCGATTGGGGATCCCACTTCTGCAACAAATAGCTGACCACTCTTCTTGCGAGGTACGGAGTCAAACACCGAATCACCACTCCATATCACCCTCAAGGGAATGGGCTAACAGAGTTGTCCAACCGAGAAATCAAACAAATTCTGGAAAAGACGGTGAAGCAAAGAAAGGATTGGGCGACAGTACTTAATGATGCATTATGGGCATACCGCACCGCCTACAAAACACCCATTGGGACGTCACCGTACCAGTTGATTTTAGGGAAGTCCTATCACCTGCCAGTGGAGATGGAGCACAAGGCTTGGAGAGCAGTGAAAGAACTGAACCTGGATTGGAAGACAGCCGCAGAAGAGCGAGCCATGACATTGAATGAGCTTGAAGATTTTCGGGATGAAGCTTATGAGAACAATGTCATCTACAAGAATCGAGCGAGAGATTCCACGACAAGAGGATTCGCTCACATGTGTTCCATTCCGGTGACAAAGTTCTCCTCTTCAAATCCCGTCTTCGATTCATGCCCGAAAAGTTGTAGTCAAAGTGGGTCGGACCATACACCGTGATCTGTCAATTCATGAACGGCGTAGTTGAGTTAGCCGGCCAAGATGGAAAGAACTTCAAGGTGAACGGGCAGAACCTGAAACCATACTACACCCCACTTCAAGTCGAAGCGGTGGAAAAGTATTACTTGAATCGCCCTTGAACTGACAGGTATTGTCTAGCTAGCGACATAAAACCAAGCACTGGTTGGGAGGTAACCCAACAGTTTACTGCTTTCTTTATTTCTGTTATTTTATATTCAGTCGAGTCGAGTTATTTGAGTTTTGTATTTTCAAAATTTTTTCAAATTTTATCAGGTCCAGTCATCTGTCGGGGCCAAATCGATCGCTGCCTTTTGGCATTGATCGACGTGTGTTGATCGACGCCATTCTTCGTCGATCAATGAGGAAGTTTTTGGCCATGTCGATCGATGGGGGTGCCTCGTCGATCGACGCGAACGATTCATACCCCAGACAGGGACGGGTTTAAAACCCAAAAGCCCTCATTCTTTCCCTCACAAACACACACGCACGATTTCTCTCCTCTCCCAAAACACTCCTCGAAATTTTTCTCTCCAAATTCGTCGCCACAATCCACGGTATGTATCCTAAACCTCTCATCTTCGATTATTTCATATGCTTTAAATGATTTGAGCATGATTTTTGATGAAATTGAACTTGGAGCCCTTGTTTCCAATTTTTTCATTTTTGTCGATTTCGTTGCTATTCATGATGATTATTCGATATGGTTAGTCATTTTAGTTGATACACTTGCTTATCATGGATTTGTTGCTTTGATTTCATCGAATTTGACGAACATGAGTTTGGGGGATAATTCTTGTTGGTGGTGTTGCTCTTGTCATGTTGCTTTGGGGTAAAACTCTTTCAAATTTGGAAGCAATATGCTAGGATAGGAGTTGAATTGCGTGTATGTCGAATCAATTTTGCATGGGTAGATACATTTTGCGGATAATTGCACATTTTTTCATATTGATGTTTGGGAAAATTTTGTGAAGTGATTCATGAGTTTTGACATTTTTCCTGCTACCCTTGCAGTTTATCATGGAGTTTCGCCCAACGTTTGCAAACAAGGTTTATGAGAGACGCTTCAGAAAACTCTCAAGTGATGAGTTCACCGTCCGGCAGACACTCTACCCATGCCCGACAACAATGGAAAGGCTGGGAATTCAAGCTGATGTGGAGGCTCTCCTGGAGAGAGTAGATTGGAGTGCGGGGATGACAGAGCGGTGGCCCACGTACCCATCGCTTGTCCTGGAGTTTCTGGCCTCACTCCATGTCTATGAGGTTCAGCCGGAGTCAGAGCCTACCACCATAGCCTTCCAGCTTCTGAACGAGCACTACGAGATGCTAAGGGACAAGCTTGAAGAAATTTGGGGAGTCCGAAAAGGGGGAGACGGTTTTCTTCCCCCGAGTTTGGACATTGCCCGCTTCTGGAGCCAAATAGCAGCCGATGCTAAAGAGGATTTGTGGGAATTTAGCTCGAGTAACTTGAAGGCTTCCTCCTATGACATGAGCGGGGGATTGATCACCCCGATTGCGAAGCATGTGGGCATTGACTTAACCCAGATTGAAGCGCTCGAGGATGACAACCGAGGCCTTGGCACCGGGGTTTTGGTGAAGATGTTGATGCTTTCACCCCGGGAGTCAGGGTGGTCCCTGCGGATGTCCAATGGGGACAGATTTCCACTTCCACAGAGGGACCTCACTCACGTCACTGATTATCACTTCCGTGATAATTGGTTGATGAGCACACCCGCCCATTTGAGGCTCATGGTCGGAGCACATGGAGGACCCGGTACCTCCAGACTTTGTCACTGCCCGCTAACTCGGCCGGACCAGCGACCGCCACAGGCTCCCCCAGCCGAGCCCGAGGATGAGGAGCCAGAGGATGAGAGGCATCATGGAGGAGGGGGGCACATTCCTGATCAGACTGGTGGACATTTGTTCGGCCACTTCGCGAGAGAGTCTTCATCTTCCGGAGTGGATCTGGCGATGATTTACCAGTTCATGCAGTAGCAGGCTGCTTTGCATTCAGAGGAGCATACCCGGCAGGCGGAGTTTCGCCAGCACGTGACCACGAGGCTCAACACCCTCGACATGCAGATGCAGCACCTCCTCTTGAACATCGAGCCCGACTTTGTCTACCTCCGATGCCAGAGAGAGCTTTAGGACCACCGGCGGCGACTACCCGTGTGGCCATCTCCCGATGTAGAGATGGAGGATCCTCCGAAGGAGGAATGAGGTACCGTTTCCTTTTTCCTTATCTGACTTTCAAACTTGTCCACCCCTTCGAGTGAAACAAGTTTGGGGGGATGAGGATCGGAAAAGGGAAATGTTTGTTTTTTTTTATTTTCTGCTTTATTTTTTTAAATTTTTCATTGTTTTTCGGTTTTTGTTTTTCGTTTTTTGTTTTTTCTGAACCATCACCATCCTTGTTCTTTTGCTTCAGTGTGAACAATTGCTCTCTTCAAGGTTTTTCGCTCAAAATTAGTATTTTTGAACTTTTGATTTGTGGTACTTGTTCTGAGTTGAATAGTCTTGAGCATTGTTTTAGGAGCTTTTGAACAGAGGGCAGTCGAAACTACTTTTTATTATGTTGATGTTGGAATTGAATACTTGTCTTTCCTTTAAATTGAATTGTTGATTGTTAATAGAGATATTTGCTGATTAAGTATGATAATCTGTGTGATAGAGTAGCCGATGATAGGAGCTGTTTTGCTTGATAAGTTGACCTTTGAAGTATAAATTTTTGCATGATAATTGTTCAGAATTTGGGTAATTATTGAGGAGTAACGAAAATTTCTACCTTGTGAGAAATTGTGCCATCTTTTCGTTTGATGAGTGACAAGGTTATTAGATTTACTTCCTAGAATTTGACGAATTTCTCTCTTAAGGTTGCATTAGGTGTGGTAATAGGGTGAAAATGATTTTAGGCATTTTCTTTCGTAGCCCATCTCCCATACACTAACCTTTAATTGCCACTTGTAGCCCCTTTGAGCCTTGAAAATTTTTCTTTCTTTGATTAGGAGGGTTGATGGAAAAGAAATTGTGATTTATTGGATGGTGTGAATTATGGTATTGTGATGTGAGGTTGTGTGCAAAAAAAAATAGGGATTCCTGTGGGTAAATTAAGAAAAAAAAAGTGAACATTGGTGAAAAAGAATGAAAAGAGAAGAGAAAGAGAAAGTTTGAGAAGAAAAATTTCATATGTGTAGTTCACAAAAGTCAAAATAAAGCTTAGAACCCTGAAAATTACAAAAGGGAAGGAACAAGATTGTGTGTTAAAAGAACAGAAATCATGTGGGCAAGATATGCTAAAGACTTGGTGTTTGAATGTAATATTTTGAGTCACTTAGCCAAAAATAATCTACCTCTTAGGTAAGCCACATTACAACCAAATCAAGACCTTTTTGATTCCCTGAAAAACCACACTAACAAGTAGGGGAGAGATGAGAAATTTGTCAAACCTATGGTGAGGTAAACTAAAACTGAGAATGAGTGAATTTCAAGCCCTCTACTTGATTGCGCAATGAGTGCAAACACTGCCCGGTGAGGTTCCTCCTCAATAATTTAACAATAAGAATGTGTTTGGATTGCATGATTTATGTGAATAAGTGATACTTAGATTGCGAAAGAAGCTTGTGAGGCATTGCACACTTGTATCTGCATTTGATTAGATTTCTTTTCTGTGAATTGATCGAGGACGATCAATGGTTTAAGTTTGGGGGGAGTTGATAAGTTAGGATTTTCACCAACTTATCTGATTGTTCTTTGACTAATTGTGTGATGTTCATATTGTTTTTAGTGTCTTTTTCGTGCATGAATTGGCTTTTGTACTTGTAATGTCGTGTTTGATGAATCATGTAGATTTTTGGTCGAAAACAGAGAAGAGTCGGATTCCCAGTTTCAGGTCCACGTCGATCAACGGGGATGCCTCGTCGATCGACGAGGAAATTAGAGAAGCAGCGATCGACGAAGGAGAAGGAGAAGGTCGACAGAAGCAACAAAGCCCACGTCGATCGACGCTTTTATCCCACGATCGATGCGCATGCGGGATTCCTAATCTGAGTCTGGTTTGAAGATAAAGACATATCTAATCCTAGACACTATTTGATACATCTTTCACTATTATAAATAGCCATGTGTAAATTCATTTTTAGCTTGGAAAATTGTAGAGAAATTAAGAGATTTTAGTATTAAAGATTTTTAGAAGATTTCTGAATTTTTAGAGTTTTTATGTTTGAATACAGAGTTCTGTGGGAAGACAATCAGACCAAAATTTTTATGCAATTCAGGTTTTATTTTTCTATGATGAATATTATTCTG